>JAMZAV010001165.1:0-226355 GCA_024449915.1 Sweltsa coloradensis
ACTTCGCTGAACCCGCATCTTTTCCTAGCGCTTCGCAAACGCCTTTTCCAGTCGCGTTAATGATGAGCTTTTTTCAAAAAATATTTCTGTCTTTTAATTACTGCGTTTTTAGTATGTCGTATCTCATTACTTTTTCAAGTTCCATTACAAAATTTATTTTTGTTAAAACCAAAAAAATTTGTATAAAGTAGTATTAATTGCTATGGTGATACCAATTAACAATAGAATGTAAAATATCTCGAAGCCCAAAGACTTGCTTCTTGTACGCATTGTAGGTGATTGTTGTCAAGTTTTTATAGTTAGGCTTTTAATTACACCTGTAAAAGGCCAATATTAATACCTTTGTTTCTATGAATTCAAGACGTTTTTAGCTTTTTGTTTCAAAAGGCACTCCCACCACCATTACCTTAATGTGTATGTAAATATGAACGTTGTAGCCTCACCCGTTTGGTCAGAAATCGGCCCCAAAAATCACAAAATATTGCACTAAAAATCGTTTTAAAAGTCCGTAAAAGCACGATTTATGAGAAATATTTCTTCAAGTGTTTCCCAAAATCATAAAACATCTAAATCCAGTGATTTCAAACGTTCCATAAAGTTTCATCAAGATCGGAGTAGCCGTTTGCCCGGTCGCGAGCTAAATATCACGAAAATATCGCAATAAAAATCGAAAAAAATCGAAAAGTACAATATTCATGATAAATATTTCTTCGATTGTACCCATGCAAAAACTCGGCGAATCAAAGTTTAGAGATTTCGAAGGTCCTCTCCAATTTTCATTAGACTAGGAAACGCTCTGTTGGACGCGTTGATAAGCGAGCACGTGCTATAGCTCTAGACCACACATAGCAATTTATTAAAATTGTAAAATTTGCGACGTTCGCTGTCCACGGGGCCATGTTTCCAATATTATTTATTATTGCCAATGTAGGCCTATTTGGGTAAACCTTTAATTTGTGGATAAAATCCACCGCCATCTAGAGGACCTTGACATCATTTCTTTGGGAAAACGTAACAAATAATACACTGCTTCCTCGATAGTATTTTGATTACTTCTAGTTGGCAGTGCATAGTGCGAACCTTGTGCGAGTTTTCATTGCCATGGTAACGTTTACTTTTGTTATAATGTAATTTCCATCTACACTACTTATCGGATCAAAATAAAATTAACATATTCGTGACCGGACGGACATTCTAAATGATTTGGCACCTCAGATTTTGTCGCCGTTTAGTTTGAAAAAAAAAACTTTTGATTAACTTTAATGTAACTTTTTAACTTTTTGAACGATTTTGCCACAAAACTAATGGCATTCAATCCAGATCGAAGCTTGCGGATGGTCCAAATTTCAACTCGATCCGAACCTCCGTTCGACCGCTATCATGAGCCAAAAAAGCTGCTCGACTTTCCGTTGCCATGGTACGGTCGTTTATTATAATGTAATTTCCATCTACACTACTTATCGGATCAAAATAAAATTAACATATTCGTGATCGGACGGACATTCTAAATGATTTGGCCACCTCAGATTTTGTGTCCGTTTATTTTGAAAAAAAAACTTTCGATTAACTTTAATGTAACTTTTTAACTTTTTGAACGATTTTGCCACAAAACTAATGGCATTCAATCGAGAACGAAGCTTGTGGATGGTCAAAATTTCAAACTCGATCCGAGCCTCCGTTCGAACGTTATGGCGAGACATACAACAAACAAACAAAAAAACAAAAAAACAAAAAAACAAAAACAAAAAAAACAAAAACAAAAAAAACAAAAAAAAAGAAACAAAAAAAACAAAAACAAAACCAGTGACTAATTTTTCCGGCAGAGTCAAATGGAAACGCTCGCTTCGCTCGCTTAATCACATATGCCGTTTATCCGGTAGAGCGCGAACAAACAGACAAAAGAAAAATCACCGGAGCTAATCTTTTAGGGGGTCAGTGAAATTGAAGTCTTCGCAGCGCTCATCCAATTATTCGGGGTAATTTTAAATTACTAGGAAAACGCTAAAGTCCCGCCGCGTTGATGGATGAGCTTTTTAAAGTTTTAAGTTTGCTTGGGATATCTTTACTTTGCAAGTGCTTTGTTTTGCTGCCTACGCATTGTAGGTGAATGTTGTCAAGTTTCTTTTATTTCTTGTCAATTGGTAGTATTAACCGTAAAAAACTTATATTAAAAGCTTTATTTCTAAGGATTCTGGCTAACTTTTTCAACTTTTTCTTTCAAAAGGTACTACATCACCATAACCTTAATGTCCATGTATAATATGAACGTTGAAACCCCACCCGTTTGGTCAGAATTGGCCCAAATGGCACGAAAATATCGTACAAAAAAAACAAAAATCTTATATTAAAAGCTTTATTTCTATAGATTCTGGCTAACTTTTTCAACTTTTTCTTTCAAAATGTACTAAATCACCATAACCTTAATGTCCATGTATAATATGAACGTTTTAGCTCCACCCGTTTGGTCAGAATTGGCCCAAATGGCACAAAAAAACGAAAAAAATCGTAAAAGTACGATATTCATGAGAAATATTTCTTCGATTGTACCCAAAAACGTGGCAAGTCTAAGTTCAAAGATTTCGAAGTCCTGTCAAATTTTCATCCAGATCGCATATGCCGTTTGCCCCGGTAGAGAGCGAACAAACAGACAGAAAAAAACAAAAAAAAAAAAAAAAACACCGAGCTAAATTTTTTTGGGGGTCGGTGAAATTGAAGTCTTCGCTTCGCTCATCCAATTATAACTTTGTCCGATTACCAAGTCCTGGTTTTTATGATGCATATAAATGTAGGTATTTTAGAGTTTCGCTGATTGTGAACGGAATCTTCGAGGACCGTTTTAAAGGACTCAACGACTGCGATTGTATCATTCCGTAACCTCCCGAATCAGAGTATCGAGTTTTACGCTTAAGGCACCTCTGGCCGATAGTTTGAAAGTCGAAGAAACATGTCTGAAAAGTTTGCTGAATGAAAGAAGGCCTTTAAAATAACAGGAAAAAAATGTGAATTTTTTTGGGCGGGACATAACCTCACTTTTGGAAATTAGATTTAGATTTTTGGACAAAAGTGTAATATACATTGTACCAGTCTAGTTCAAAATTAAATTTAAAAACAACAGACCTTAAAAATAACAGGAAAAAATTCACAATTTTGTTTTCTGTTATTTTAAAGGCCTTTTTTTCATTCAGCAAACTTTTCAGACATGTTTCTTCGACTTTCAAATTATCGGCCGGAGGTGGTGGGCCTTAAAAGATAAAAATGAAATGTTTTTTCCTGAATTTGACTGGATAACATATTTAGTGTAAAGCACTTTTATTAGGGCGATAATTTCGTCCCACGAAAAAGTGAAGTTGTTACAAGTTCCCGTCAAAGTTCTCCAAAAATAAAACTCGTCCCGGGGAAAGCGTTTCTCCCTGACTCTGTTGATTGCCACCCCTACTTGAACAACTTGCTAAGTCCCTTGAGAGTTGATGGCTGATCTGTACCCTATGATTGAACACACAATACACAATTAAAACTGTCGGTTGCAGAGGCCGGGGGCACAACAAGACTTTCAAGACATGTCACATTTAAGGTAGGCTATTCAATGCTCTAAGTCTAGGCCCTAAGGAATTGCTGACAGACTAAATACGTTTACCCTTAATTACAAAGTCAAATTTTGCCAACCCACGCCTTCAAATATAAACATAGATTTCACGGTTTTTAATAATAAGCCAGAGTTAAGAACATGGTTATTAATTTAGGCCTATAGCAATTGTCGTATAAATAAATGTAATCATCGTCATATATTATATACTTTTCCAACATCCTTTAGTTGGGTAAAGTGATGTTTTCACCAATATAAGCAATAATTAAGTAGCAAGCATAAATCAAAATGTGCATTTTTCAATAATCCCCAAATTGTCGGCACCATTGGAGCAAAGTAGCCTGTAGTCTATGAAAGTTGCAAATACTAGGAAAAAGCTCAAGTCCCGCCGCGTTGATGGGTGAGCTTTTTTTAATTTTTGGTTTGCGGGGATATCTTTTCTTTTGCAAGGCTTTTTCTTTGCGCCTATGCATGAGGTGTTGTTGTCAAGTTTTTTATTGTTTCTTTTCACTTGGGTTTATATTTACCGTAAAAAACTTATATTAAAAGCTTTTTTATGGATTTTGGCTAAAATTTTTTCGTTTTTTTTCAAAAAAAGGACTAATCCCAAATTAAAGTCCCTGTTTAATATGAACGTTGTACCCCACCCGTTGGTCAAAATCGGCCCAAATGGACGAAAATATCGTACTAAACCGTAAAAAAATTATATTAAAAGCTTTTTTTCATGGATTCGGGTTTTTTTTTCAACTTTTTGTTTCATAAGGCTCAAAACACTATAACCCCCATTCCATGTTAAATAGAACGTTGTGCCCCACCTTTTGGGCACAGTCGGCCCAAATGGGACGAAAATATCGCACTAAACCTAAAAACTTATTTAAAAAGCTTTTTTTTTTTTATGGTTCTGGCTAACTTTTCCAACTTATTCTTTCAAAAGGTACTACATCACCCTAATTTTAATGTCCATGTATAATATGACCGTTGTAGCCCCACCTGTTTGGTAAGAATCGGCCCAAATGGCACGAAAATATCGCACTAAACCGTAAAAAACTTATATTAAAAGCTTTATTTCTATAGATTCTGTTAACTTTTTCAACTTTTTGTTTCATAAGGTACTACATCACCATAACCTTAATGTCCATGTATAATATGACTATTGTAGCCCCACCCGTTTGGTCAGAATCGGTCCAAATGGCACGAAAATATCGCACTAAAAATCGAAAAAAATCGTAAAAGTACGATATTCATGAGAAATATTTCTTCGATTGTGCCCAAAAAACAATACACCTCTAAGTTCAGAGATTTCGAAGGTCCTCTCAAATTTTCATCAAGATCGGATATGCCGTTTGCCCGGTAGAGAGCGAACAAACAGACGGAAAAAAAAAAAAAAAAAAAAAAACAAAAACCCGAGCTAAATTTTTTGGGGGTCAGTGAAATTGAAGTCTTCGCTTCGCTCATCCAACTATTTAATGTTCGTTTGTCCAGTTCAATGATCAATTCAGGGAGTAAAATTAAGACTTTAATCGTGTAATGAAGTACGAAAGTGATCCAGAATTCATTCAATCATCGAATAACGTGACCTCAATATTGGATTGAAGCTACAGAATGAATGTGGTTGCGTGGAACATAGGTAAAATCCTAACTTTATTTCACATTATTTTACTGCATTTTATTTTTCCTCGACGATGGTGCCCTCATTGTGAGAGTTCTGAAAATCCGTAAAACTAGGAAAACGCTAAAGTCCCGCCGCGTTGATGGATGAGCTTTTTAAAGTTTTTAGTTTGCGTGGGATATCTTTACTTTTGCAAGTGCTTTGTTTTGCTGCCTACGCATTCTAGGTGAATGTTGTCAAGTTTCTTTTGTTTCTTGTCAATTGGTATTATTTACCGTAAAAAACTTGTATTAAAAGCTTTATTTCTATGGATTCTGGCTAAATTTTTTAAACTTTTTCTTTCAAAAGGTACTACATAACCATAACCTTAATGTCCATGTATAATATGAACGTTGTTAGTCCCCACCCGTTTTGGTCAGAAGTGGCCCAAATGGCACGAAAATATCGCACAAAAAGTCAAAAAACGTATATTAAAAGCTTTATTTCTCTCGATTCTGGCTAACTTTTTCAACTTTTTCTTTCAGAAAGCAAAACATCACCATAACCTTAATGTGTATGTGAAATATGAACGTTGTAGCCCCACCCGTTTGGTCAGAATCGGCCCAAATGGCACGAAAATATCGCACTAAAAATCGAAAAAAATCGTAAAAGTACGATATTCATGAGAAATATTTCTTCGATTGTACCCAAAACGTGGCAAGTCTAAGTTCAGAGAAAACGAAGGTCGTGTCAAATTTTCATCAAGATCGCATATGCCGTTTGCCCGGTAGAGAGCGAACAAACAGACGGAAAAAAAAAAAAAAAAAAAAAAAAAAAAAAAAAACACATCGAGCTAAATTTTTTGGGGGGTCAGTGAAATTGAAGTCTTCGCTCCACTCGCTTCGCTCGCTACGCTCATCCAACTAAAAACTACGTATTATTTTAAATTTAAAAACTCAAACCTTGTTTTTAATAGCGTCACTTAGCTTAGTTTACAAAAAAGACCCAATGCTTGGAAATCGTAGTTTGAAAATATGATTTGTAACATAATATCGATAGTATCATAATAAATATCGAATCGTTACTTCTAATTTAAACAAGATTGGCCAACAATGCATAAATGCGAGTACGGTCTCGACCCATGCCAGCAGAGTTCGTATAAAAGCAATCACAAAACTTCCAATTCGACAGAGAATGAGTAGCCTAAGGAACCGGAACAGCTTTCATTACGGCAGAGGTGTATAGCCATGCGCGATACTCTGATCAGGGATGTTGTCGGAATCCTAAATTCATTCATTTCTGTAGCATGCCCGCTGTCGGGTATACACACCAGATTTAACCGGTGTGACCCTCTTCGACTAACTAGGTACCGTATATTGCGGATAGGACAATGTGAATGGATGTCCGACCTTCAGTCAGGATTTCCGGCCTCGACGGGATTTGAACCCGGGACCTCCCGAATTAGAGTCGAGCACTACGCTCGAGCCAACACTATCGGTGAATCCTAAATGATTGTGGACGACTGAACGAAGTTCGAAATCTCAATGAAATTAGCACGGGTACGATACGAATCCACGATTCGAGCCGAAAATGTGCGTTCGTACTTTTCAAACTATACGCCTACATTTTTCTATCGATCAAGATAATTTTTTTTAATACTGAGAAAGGCGATACCAATCTTCTTGTATGACCTGTTTATCAAATTTTGGTCCCGTTTGGTCACAAAAAAATTTATATCGACCAAAAATTGCAATTTTGTATGGACTTTGAGGGCTTGCACACAAATATCTGTGAATTAAATAGAAAAATTGCTATGCACGAGGACGAGATATAGGTACCTACTTAGTTATCTGTCGGTGGGTGAAAACAGAACACGAAAATGTTGACTTCCTTTTATGTAATTTAAAAAGTATGAAAATACTGCACTCTAGACGCTGAGCGTCCGCACGCAATCCTCTGTCAATCAGGGAAATGCTATAGGGTTTAAGTCTTCTCATAAATGACCTTGGGCATTCCCTTCAAACTACCCTAACACCCTATACCCAGTAACCACCGGGAAAATGGGCATGTTCTCCAAAGGTTGGTTTCTTACTATTTTTTACTTTTCTTTAAAAAAAAAATCCCTTTCACACTCTTCGTCCTAAGAGTTGAAAGTTATTCATAAATGGCTGAATTATAAAGAAAGAGTAAACAATTTAAATAATCTAGTCGAAGGCAAAAGTTTTTCTTTTCCCAGAAATTTAAATTTACCTTAAATCAAATAATACATTATTTACTATACAAGATGCGAGAAAAGCTGTCTTAATATGAATCTCACCCGATCTCACCTAATCAGCTTCAATCATCATAATCGAAAGTAGAAATACTCACTCAGTGCGGATAAGCGTGGAGATATTCACTTCACAAGAAAGTCAGAAGAGAGTTTGCGCAGAGTTTGTAGCGAATCTCCCACTTGTAGCTCTAGTAACAAAACGAATGCAATGCGTTCCCCCCCCCCCCTTTTTTTAATGTAACTCGTACAATTTTGTATCTTGGTAACTTTTAAGTACGTGATATTTATTGAAACTTTTCTTGAACTACCGGTACATTACATTCCTATTTTACTAACGGATCTTTTTTTTAAATTTTAACCAGGGAAATAATTTCCGACATACTTGCTATATGTTCACAGGGCCTAGATTAACAAGCCACGGATAAACATTTAATAAGGCGGCATAGTATGTATCGAAATTGCATCAAGTACCGCATGAATAGACCAACCACAATCTTGCCAAGAGTTGACAAGATGTTCGCAAGATCTTGGCAAGATAGTCGAAAGATCTTGACAAGATTTTTCAGCAGGGCGTTGCTGTTCTTGCAGCAAATAATTTCCAATAAGCTGGACAAAAATGTTCAAACGTTAGTTTATTTTCCATTCAACAAATTGACAATGCTTTTAAATAATTGTGTTAAAAGAATTAACTATGAACTGTTTATTAATTGTTTTTTGTAGTAGTAATAATAATCATCAAAGCTGTAGTTGATATTGTCAAAGTGTTGTTTAGCAGTCGACGGACGTTTTTTTGTCACAGTAAATAGCTAGTTCATTTATAAACTTTCAATTTTAAAACTGTTCCCTACGTAGCTCTTCTATTACACACACTCTACGCTCAAAGGTCACCAAGTGTATCCATCATCGTGTCCCCAACATAACCCCCCCCCCCTAACCTCTTCTATCCACCCGGCGGGCTGTTTTTTCTTTCCTCCCACGTCGATCTTCATTTCGTTGAACGGCAGAGAGTTGAAAACGTGAAAGGTCAAATACGTTGAAACAAACTTCCAAAGACATTCAAAAGCACCGTGAATAATTTGAACAAACTTAACCCAGCAACTCATTCATTGGACATCTAAATAACACGAGTCGAGGAATTAATTATCGTCTCGGGCTTTATGCTGTCGTGGTAGAGGGGGGGGGGGGGGGGTCTTGTCAATTGCGCAACTATCGGAAGGAGATTTCGGGATAAACCATTTCTGAGAATAACTTGGAAGTTTGTGAGGAATCTAGACTTGACTTCAATGCAGATTATACTGTGAGGTGGAGCAATTAACATCATAATGATGCGGTACTGGTAGGGTGATTGAGCTGGGGGCAGCAGTGCGTTGCAAGGTAGGCAGGGATGGATGCGTTATCACATGGAGGATGGTTTGAAGGTATCACCAGCATAGCCTACATCGCGCGCAAGGCATTATGGGATGGGAGAAAGGGGCTACCATAATATGCTCGGCAGTGATAATACAATCATAAAAATATACTCCATTTTTAAGTTTGTGTGAGAGTTCAAAACCTTACAACTTTCAGTGACCATAGAACCCACGGATTTTATAAAACATTTATATTTATCACTTATTACGTAATATATATATATATTTGAAACAAGAACAGTTATTTCGTGACTGTTCGCGCAACGTATTCACGTATTTGGTGGAGGCGCCGGTTCCAAGGGAACATGACACATTTGTCAGTTTTCAAATATCTATTCGCTCGGCAAAGAAGCATCCGATTCCGACGTCCATGAATCTTTGCAATGCTGTCAGTAAATCACGCATGGTCAGCCCTACAGTATAGTTCTTACAAATTTTGTCTTAATCAGCAAGAAGAAAAATCACGAATATAGTCAATTTTGAATTTTTTAAACAAAATCAAAAATTGTGAAAACCAATTTTTGTTTCAAAATGATTTAAAAACAAATTTTATAAAAGTGTTACTATAGAGCACTTTATTTCCACTTTCATGACAACTGTTCAAACACCTATGGTTGTCAGCCACCGCCGAACGAACAGCAATTTGCCTAAAACTCATATCCTACAACTCTCTTAAAATATTTATTACAACCTAGGCAACATTATTTCTTTCCTCCCACGAGGCAGAACGCATCCAAGACAAAAATACTGTTTCAAAGATAGAACATTTGAATAATTGATCTGCCTCTTTGTGAATCTTCTGACAAGTGATTTAAAAAGAAACAATTTAACCAGCTTTGGTAAAAATTTTTTTAATCAGCAATTTCTAGATATAATATGTTATAGTTGAACTGATTTGCCAATGTTGAATATTGTGTTGTATTACATTGATAAGTAATTTTAACATGAAACAACGTTGTGTTGTAATGATATTGTATAATATATAACAAACAAGGAAGGGTAACAGGAACTAAAGTAGTACTACGACCCGTAGTCTACAGGGCAGATGATCTTTCTGTTGATATTGCACGCGTATTTCTTTATCATAGCTGTTTAATTTGTTAATATTTGAAATGTTAAAAATATATTAATACCCCATCAACCGACTTCAAGACACCAACAACAAATTATTAGCCATTGACATAGAAATTGCCATTAATAACAAAAAACTTCCATTCGTTTAAAGCAGCTGTTTATGCCAGTTTACCAATTACCTTTTCAGTTTTCACCAGTTTTGCTTTTACAGCCTCAGTTCATTTTTCATTCAGTTTGTTTTTTCAGACTTTTTTATATTTATATACTTTTGTTATTCAAGTTTTTCTTATTGTATTTACTGTACATAATTTTAATTTCATAGTAGGCCTACCGGTACTTGTTCACGATTTTAATGCGTTGTATACCAGTAATTTATTTGTATTGTTTTAAATTGTAGGCCTATTTTAATTGTTTAGTTTTAGTAACCTGACACTTGGTGGTTAGGCCTAATACCTGTTGTTAGAGATTAATAAATATAAATAGGAGGGCCTAATATATGTAGGCCTACCTAATATATATGATGATTAAATTGGTGGCTGCATAGCTCAGTTGGTAAGAGCATAGCCCGGTAGCTAAGGTCCCGGGTTCGATCCCCGTAGTCACTTTTTAAATTTCTGTGGGGGGGGGGGGGATTGAATCGGGGATCGAACCCGGGACCTCAGCTGTCTGGGCTATGCCCCTTATTACCAACTGAGCTATGCAGCCACCAATTTGGTTCTGTCTAATTTCTTGGTCTGTTTATACATTGTTAATAACGTGTGTGTGTGTAGGCTAGGGCAGATTAGACGGTACTCTTTCGGATGGTATGCCCCAACTTTACAACACTAGGCCTACGCCAACATGGCGGTCAGTACTAACCTTTTTCACTAAAATACTCCACCTACAAAACCTTTAACGTTGCTAATTTAAATATAAAACACTTCCAAAAGGAAAAGTACTTTCGTTTGAAATAGCGACGTTAAAGGTTGAATCAATTGTTTTTAATGGAAAAAAAGTTGGGGCATACCATCCGAAAGAGTACCGATTAGACTGCTTTTTAAGACTACATACGAAATTAACTGGAGAAATACAAACCATCTCTTTTAACCCTAGAGTTGGGAGGATATATGTTGTCATAGTCGCCTACTATAAAACCAAAGTTAAACATCACATTTCCCCTGTCTTGGCCAGGGGTAGAATTGGCGAAGAGCATGGCTCTGCTAATCGTACAAGGCGATTCAAGAGACAAAGTCCACCTCGCAAACATCAGCTAGTAAGAAGGGTAGTAGGCAGGCCTATAAAACTCTCGGAAACTAGAGGCGTGCTCTCTCTGGCAATCGTCCGTCGTCGGGGTCACCTCCCCCTTCCCTTGACGACCTCCCCGACGACGATGAAAAAGACGATAACGACTGCGACGTGAGAACCCAACCCCTTTTCCTCCCCCGTGGTTCGTTCTGATCAGCATTGGACTTTCCTCCCCATATCGGGATATCCCCTAGGTTACAAATGAATCCAAAATCAACAGAATTTGTCTGTTTCCTCTTTTGAGATTTTGAGATTGAATTTCACTATAGGCCTAGGCCTACCACTATTCAATTTTTCATATTCAAGTTCAACAACGTCGCGGGGAGAGCATGCTAACAATAAATTGCAGGATTGTTATAGAAATAATTGATAATAATGATGATTATATTGGTGGCTAAAACACAGTTTTATAGAAAACGTCATGATTTAATTTTTATCCTATTTCAATGCATGTTTGCATGTACTAACGATATGTCTAGGCCTACCTTGGAAACTTGACGCAAGTTGGACGTACTCGCTGTTGATGTAGGCTAGCGCGAACAACCGACACTTAACCTCAACATTGTTATCTTTATTTCGAACCGGTTGTAAATATTTTCTGTGCGTTGGCCATGGAATAATGGACAATTTACTCACTTTCCTCTTCATCATACTATCACAATAGAATGCACAACACTCGGTTTTAACCAAACTTGTTGAATGTTTACGTTGAACACACGGGAGTGTGAAGTAAGTACTGCGTCGACTGTCAGTATCAGCTGCTGTCGGCTTGGTTTTTACCATAACGCCAACACAATAAAATGCCACACAATTGTTTCCACACGAATGAATAAAATTAAGCTAGAATCAATTCAATCTACTGTTTGATCTTCTGATGGATTTTCATTTCAATATCTAAGATTCTGCATACACTTGTCTATAGAATCCAAGGGAATTATACCTAGATCTATGTTACAATTTTTTGTTGCAGCTGGCAGTTGTATTAATTAATTGTTGTCATGTTGACTGTGACATATTTGGAGTGAGCGGAAAATTGGAAAAATCTCGTTACATCATTCAACACCCTATAAAAAGTCAAATTTGTTCTTATTTATTTTTTGAGTTTCAGCCGTTGCGGTATTACTGTACGAGCATGGTTGAGAAAAGTCAGTGGCGCATCTGTGACGGTGGGGGGGGGGGGAGAGAGGGGAGGGGCTTTGAGGGTTAAAAACCCCCGGGGGCCAAGAAACCTAGCTTCTGTATTTTTCGTAGTGAGCACGAATACTGTATAATAATTCAGTTTCGTACATAGAATTACATGAAGGGAAATCAACATTTTCCATTTCTGTTTTCAATTACAGTTACGTTAAAATAAAAAAAGTAACCAATTACTCTTAGTCCGTTACTTTACAACACAGCAGAAAAGCGATGCACATATAGGGGAGCTTCACACCATTATGCATCTGTAACCGAATGATTGAGACTAAAAAAATAAACAAGTTAGAAAGTGCACAATAATAATTTGTAAGATTGTGTTGCATACAATTTTTAAGTCCGTCTGAATTGATATCATTTTGTGCGCGGGTATAGTAACGTACACCCGGCGTCAGAAGTAAATCAAGGGCTGGGTATTATAGATACGAGACCCCGTAAAATAGAAAATACTCAATAGCATAGGAATTTGATAAGGTCATTTTTTAGTTATTTCCGTCCTTTCTTGGTGCCTGCCTATTTGTCACTTTCAAAGGTCCTGCAGATTCGAGCCCTATTCATAATGCAAATAATACGTTTAGATTTGAGTAACAAGGGTAAGATTGATGGGACTTCTTACTTAACTTGATGACGTGTGCCGCTGTTGATGGCAAGTGCATAGGCCGCATGGAACCCAAACATCACCTCTATGCAAACCTGGAAGTCAGCCAAGGCAAAACAACAAGAACATTCTTGGGAAGTGAAGTGGAGATTGGTGGTTCCGAGACCAAACTTTGAGCATCCCCCCGTCATATTGTGTATGGCAGAGTAGGGTAAGGGTAAGTGCGCAACAACAAGAAAGGAACCAACTAACAACTAATCAGAATAATATTGAAAAAATATTGTACTAAAAGTTCTTGTAGTGTGATGGAAGTAACTTGAAAAGGATGCCATAAGGCTGGATAGTGAGAGTGGCATTAAGGCTATTCGACCATAGATATTAATTTCTATGATTCGACCGCGTTTTTCTATTTTCCCAAATATGCTACCAAGTCAAAATATTTTATATTTTGATGAATATTGAATATTATTTTTATATTATTGAATATTATTTTTTTTAAATAATATTTTGAAATCTGGATCTTTTAGAAAATCAAAACTATTTTTTCAAATTTTTCTCATCAGGCACACTGTAAACATGTATGCTGTAAATATCGCCTCTTCAAAATAATTTCAAACTTCAATTCGCCCCAGCACACCATTCAACGTAGGTAGGCCTAGTTGTGTTTTGGTGACATTAATTTTCAACTGGTTTTCTAGAGGCTGACTGAGAGAAAAAATATTTTTTAAACAATTATTTATCTTGCGAAGTTTTTCGTTTGGCGGTACAAATCGGAACAAAATACCGGCTAACGAAAAAATTCGCAGGAAAAACAATTGTAAAAAAATCTACTTTCTCTCAGTCAGCCTCTAGAAAACCAGTTTGAAAATTAATGTCACAAAAACACAACTACCTACGTTGAATGGTGTGCTTGGGCAAATTTAAGTTTGAAATTATTTTGAAGAGGCGATATTTGCCGTGCGTGTACTCGATCAGAAAAATTTGAAAAAAACATTTTTGATTTTCCCAACAGAGCCATGTTTCAAAGCCATTCACTATATTTTGACTTGGTAGCATAAATGGGAATATAGAAAAACGGGAAAACGCGGTCAAATAGCCTTAGAAAATAGGAGAGTTTACAGTATCTACGGTAAATTGGAATAGGCATGCTGCGACAGAAGAGTAAGAAGACATCATCAAGTAACAAAATACAATCAACTTATACTAACTACATAACAGAACATTTTCAGTCCATATGACCTTCCTCAGTGTAGTGAAGTAAGAGAGAGAGAGAGAGAGAGAGAGAGAGAGAGAGAGAGAGGCAGATATTCAACTACAAATAAGGTAATCCGTTGTCTAATGGTGGGGGTGAAAGAAGAATGAATTAATAAACAAACAGAAACAGGGAGGGGTGGGTGTAGAGAGAATAGAATCATGGGAGATTAAATTTAAAAGAAATATGATAATGTAACCAACACACAGCACCCCCACCCTAACGCACGAGGGCAGTGACCGAGGCCCGGACCCACAACCCTTGGTGATTAATGTCACAATGTAGAATTACACTCATTATTACTTATCAGTTTTTCAGTTATCATTTCATTATATCTTTCCTTTCCTTTCCTGTCGCACTCTATTAACTCTCCCCAAACCCAGGGCAAGCAAAGAAGATCAGAAGTTTCTCATGGACTTGGCACGAAGACAAAGAGAGGGAGTAGGGTGGGAGGGGGCAAGAGGACCGGGCAGTGGGAAGAAGGGTGGAGGACGAGGCGGGTGTCTTAGTGACCGCACTGTGCTTCGGTGTTTTCAGTGTTTCTAAACTAATTAAGACGAGTGTGTGGCGGATAGGCATGCGTTCATACGGGCTATCGATTAACTTATATTTAAACAAAGTGCTACGTAGGTATTGCCGTACGCCGAGGTACAGGACAGACGCAAGCCATCTCCAACAACCCAACACTACTCTCGGTGAGTTCAGGTCAGTGCCCCTACCCAGTGTACTCGCTCACGCTGGAAAGCCGGGCATCAAAGCCAAAGTTTCTTAATTTCTCAAACCCCTACTCCCCCACACCCGTATCTACCTCAGTGACAACGGGATCCAAGGGTTGAACTGGTTGAACTGTAGCAATAATAAAAATAATTATTATTACTAAACATCTCTCAGCGGAGAAACGGCAGTTAAACCAGGAACCACCAACAGATCATAGGGTTACCGATTTTGAAAAAAAAAAAAATACTGGACCGGGACCGCTATTTTTTGGGGGTGGGGAAACCTGTTAGTTTTTTAATAGGGGGGAAGGGGGGGGGTAGTTTTATATTTGAGTTGCTTTACTGTCTTTGACAAAGAATGGTGAAATCCAGTTGAAAGGTCAGATAAAATAAAGAATCTTATACGTGGTAAACCGAAAAACATAAATTTTATTGTTTAACGATGATAAGTGATATCATGTATATATGTTGTAATTGTCTTCCGGGACATTCCGCCGCTTGTATGAGTTTGCTGCTACAGACCTTTGTCTGTAGCCTGGCACTCGACGTTTCGCCAGAATCGCATCTGGCATGATCACGAGTCACTCACTAGTACGTAACTAGTACGTAACTAAGACGTACTAGTGAGTGACTCGTGATCATGCCAGATGCGATTCTGGCGAAACGTCGAGTGCCAGGCTACAGACAAAGGTCTGTAGCAGCAAACTCAAACAAGCGGCGGAATGTCCCGGAAGACAATTACAACATACAATACGTCCGCGAAAACTTAAGAACAAACATATATATATGATAAAAACAAGGATCTTGGGTAAAACCGCGTCGAAAATAAGATGAACCAGGGCAGAACCTGCCGCCCCGCACCTATTTTCTATATAACCTCGCCGCCTCGCACCTTCAGCCGAGGCTATATAAGGCGGGCACTGCGTGCTTGCCAACCACTGTGACTCCAACCTCCGTAGAGTCACAGTCAACCTTGAAAATGTCTGACGTAGTACAGACGAAACGCCGGTGGACGCCCAGGTTCTGCCCTGGTTCATCTTATTTTCGACGCGGTTTTACCCAAGATCCTTGTTTTTATCCTATGACGGGCCGCGAAAACCTACAACAATCCATATATATATATATATATTTGTTTAACTAGCTAGTTTCATGCAGCTGTCCACATCATTTAAGGTAAGCTGTTGGGTCTCCTTTCTTCTTTCCCCAATCACACACAAAAACATACCTGAATAAAATTCAAATTCATAGAAAGGATTCGGGTATAGTTCGGGTAATCCCAGTATATACTAAGTACACCAATATTAGGTTATAGTGATTGGGAAATAGTGGGGATATTAAAACACCAAAGTCAATAACAATGTGATCATATAATTTTTTTTATTGAAAGCACAAGAATACTTTTCCCAATGATATATTATAATCTTTTCTGCACAGTGTTCACTGGACCATTTTAGAAAGGTCAGTCAGAAGTAAAGGCCTAAAAGGACAAGCTACAAATACAGATAAACCCGTCGAGAGAGGAATTGGACTAAATAAATATATGGAAGCCAAAGACGGGAAGAAAAATTTTACAGTGGATGTACGGACAAATTTACAATGTAATTAATAAAACTTGCAGTGATTAATTTACACAATTTATTAGCATGCAAGCAAATAAAACTTCACTTAAAAAAGACGTGATGATTGTGTTTGGGTTTGATCATTTTCGAAGCTTATCATTGCCGTTTTCAACTGTATCCTTTAAAATTTGTCTGGGCTAAAACTACTTTTGTGACTAGCAACTACTATTTATAATAACAATTAATTGCTAACTGTATCTTGTGTTTGTTTTCAAATTGCTTAAAAATACATAGGTTAATAATAATAATAATAACATGATTTGAAAACATGGACAAAACTTATCTTGAAACATTTACAAAGAAAGCAGCAAGGCAGTATCATGTTATAATATAGTGATCTCGTTCCACTCACGTACGTGCGTCAAGCCCCACCGGAGAAATAAGATATATGTATAAAACGAACGTGTTTCAAATGTAAACTTGAGATGCAAATGATAAACAATAAGAATATAATTAATGATGTCCAAGTTTACAGGCATCACCAACATCCAAACAGTTTGCACATATTAACAGCAAATGAAATACAAGTCACAGTTAACTCAGTGATAAGCAAGACTTTTAATTCTAGATAAAAAAAATATGAAATTAAATCGGTCAAGTTCCATTCATTCTAAGCATGTATATATATCTACACTATCATAAACATGTGATATTTTAAAAGCACCAGTAGCATTAAGCTAGTTGTTAAACATATTGCATACAGTTTCATTTATATTTTATAATTGATTGCAATTTTGCCTTCAAAGTGCACTCAAAGATTCAAGATTAATTTTTAGCTGGCTTTTTCTTGCTACTTAATAAATACTCCACAGTTTTCTTACTTTTATCTTAGAAGGAACGTGACTTGACGCAGTATGTATACTATTTAGAATAGAAGTATGAAAATGATCCAAGGAATATGATGCACCTATTATGTTATGACAGGAACAGGATATCGGGACCTTTGGTTCCATCGTAGTGGCGGCTCTGAACCGAAACTCCAGGACCTGCAGCGGTGCTGCTATGGAGGGGCTGGTGACGTTCTTCACAACTACTTAACTGCAAAAGAAAATACCAACCATTGATTATCCATTCTCATAACAATTAACATTGTCAGTGAACAATAAAAGCAGTAATAGTCCATTAGCAGTGGGTAGAAATCAAAATCAATTCCATTCCTTACCACAACTAATCTTATTAATTGTCATAAGGTTTAGCAATATGTTGAAGGGAGTCTAAACATGCAGTAACAAGGACGCTGCTTCAAAACTGACAAGTGCCACCGGACCAGCTTTAAGGATCATCTATGCTTTCAAGAACTAAACACAAAATAGATTAATGCGTATTTAGTATCTACCCTTTCAGTTAAAGAAGTCCAAAACAACCCTGCTAGCGCTGACGTCAGCAATGAGCAGATAATGCCCAACCCCACCAGGCTTCATATTTCTACTTGCATTTATTTGAAACTGAAAGTTATGTTTATGTAAGCTATATGAAGAAAATACGCTACATATAAAATGTTATGATAATCTAACAGTCAGCCCACTTACATTGATTGGCCAATTGTTAGAAAATACAATTTCAGTTATTGATAGATGAAGTAGTTATTACAGTGCCCAGCCTTCAATCTAATTACACAATACTAAAGAAGTAGCGTCAATCAACGTTGTAGTAACACTTCCTACACTTTATACAAGTTCCCAGGATCTCGCTGCAAGCACAATGCAAGCTAAACATCATTTACTATTCGGCAACCTGCGAGTCTATTCTCAAATATTCCAAGTCACTAAACGGTAACGGAATGCTTCTATTTGACTTTTGTTTTACTCCTCCTCTTTTCATATGCCCACAATCATGTGTCATAATCATGTGTTGTCGAATTATCCAAGAGACAGAGTTCCCTTTGTACGTGTGTCATGCCAGCTGGCATTTGACTAACATAACTAAACATTGGACTATGCTCCGAGGTTCATTACTCACACTGCTACACCTTTCCAAACAGGTAAATAAATAAATAAATCCGTATTTAGAGTCTACCCACTCAGTCAGTGGGGGACAGTAAGCCAAAGTGACCAAGCCAACCCTGCAGGCCCCGACGCAAGTCTATTGTAGCGTCTAAAATACATACAAATGATTCAGCAAATGAAAATCACATTATGCAAATATATGTTTAAAGTGCTTTTAAATGTTTGTTCTACCTCTGTAACCTACTTAGTTACTCAATTGGAATTATGTTTTAAAAATATCTTACTTTTAAAAATAATCGTTTTCGGGCTACTCTCTTTTGTGTTTTAGTAGAATGTCAAGGCACAAGAGTTTTAGGAAGTGGCTAATTATGAAGACATGATAAAGCTTAGAAACAAGAAAACTTTGTTTTAGAAAACACGTAATAAAGAGATCATATGCCTGTAAAACTATACAATGCAACAACAATTTGAATAATGGCCTTGCTGATAAAATTTTAAAAAAATGTGTGCCTTGGATGAGCCAGTTGCTTATTTCTCAAGAAAAAGTGAAAGCATACGTAGGCTTGGATACAATTTCCCATTCAGCATTCTGCTTTGAGTCAATAGGGTTGTGATTCATAGTTATATATAATCCACTTTAGTTAATGGAGACTATGCAAGTTGAACATGGTATATTGGAGGAGAGCGTCAACAGCCCTAGGTTTGTCATTTTAACTTACCAACAAGTATACAAATACAGTACGTAGTAGATTACACAAATATTCTGCAGGTACTGACAGCTAAAAGTGTACTGTACAAGTTTCGTCAAGTACTATGCACACTAAGCCCTTACCTAGAGTGGCAGACTCTAAAACTAATTTGTTTCTGATACATAGATTCATTTATGTATCATTCATGACACATGCTTATACATTATATAAGCTGATTGGATCATGGACAAGTCATGTAGTATTATTATTTATTTGGCAAACACAACAAAAACCTACCTGGCTCCACAGGTAACCAAAGAGACAACTGGCTTAAAAATATAACCCATCATTTATAGCAAACACGACACCAATATTTTTCAGTACAGTACAGATAAAAATTATTATTGACAGATTACAATTTTAGTGGGGAAAACTCAAAGTTTGGAGAACCGTTGTTTATAACTGTATTTTCTCTACATGAGATTATATTGTGTGCATATTATGTATGTAGACAAATGAATGTATGTAAATGATGCATGTAAAGGTAAAAATAGTAAAAACAAGAAAGAAAATGGTTCGGCGTATCAATTTGGTTAGCACAGTATGTGGATGCAGAATAGTGTAATAAAATACATCTTTGAACATGCTACCTGTATTAAGTATTTTTTTTTATTTCAAATGTCTAGGGATGTTGTCTCTTTAGATTCCTTGTGAGTAATAGTATTAAAAAAAATATTCCTGTGACAGAATGTTCACTTTTAAAAACTAGAAAAGAAATAACCTAGCTTATTCAGTGAAACCCCACTTCATCATTTGGCCATATATAACATTTTTTTTCTCTCTTCCGTAACTTTCTCTTCTGTTTGTGTAGATTGCTTCTGAAGACTGTTTGTAATAATAGTCTACATACATCACATTACAAAATGATGAATTGGCATTTCACTGAGAAATATAATTACTAAAACAAGAAGAAGACCAGTAAAAAAATAAAAGTAATGTTTGCAAAACATAAATGAGGAAAATCTTGCAAGATTTAACATGCAAACTGATAAGGATTGTACTAGTCTATCGTGCAACTGCCATCAAAGCACATACCTTGAATCCCGGCTATGGTATGATGCTGAAAGTGGGTTCACACTAATGGCAAGTGCGTTAAGTAATCAAAATTACTCGGCATTTGTAGTATTGATAAACAAAGCAAGTACTAACAATTTTTTAATTCCCCTTGAATGCATTTGAAAATAGGAATACTGTACAGTATAATATCATTCATCATAATAAACAGGGTATTTTAACAAATACATTTTATTTTCCTCTTTTAGTTAAAAAAAAATGATCCCATAATGTTTGTCCATAGCCAGACAACATCATAGGAGCATGAATTGGTTGTGCAAAGATTTAAGATTATAGTACTGTAACTATTTATCATTGAACTTCGTCAGTAAAATCAAATTTCACGACTTTTCCGACTCTTGTTACATTATTTTCAAGGTTAATAAAAAAAAACTCTCGGAACTTGATTTGTGGTACAAAAAGCACAATATAATATATAGTTTAATTCCACATTTTTATAGAGCAGAACTCAGCAGTAAAAATTTAAGGGCAATAATAACTTTCAACAAGTAAAAAAATCCTAATTAGGCATAAGTACGTAAATTATTTGTAGCAATAAGGATTTCAAAGGCGTTGGTTTGTGGTTGTCAAGACGGAAAAAAGTTATTCCAAGAATAACCAGATAACTGGGTGTCATATTTTTATTAATCAAACTATTTTGTATGCTGGATCAGTTTTATGCTTTCCAAATTTGACATAAAACAAAGCGCTGCAACAAACTAGCTTGATTATGAATAACTCATCATTGGGTCGTGTCAACAGTTAAGTTAGCTGGATGATTGCAGCACTGGAAATATATGAACACTAAGTCTTCGTATTTAATTACAGGTAGATAAAATTTACAGAACTGTTTGCAAAACACTTGTCAGTTTAAATTGAAGCAACCGATTTACTATTGCAATTGCAGCAAGTTACACACTTAGACATGGGAACGTTTATCTGATCTACTACTGTAACCAGCCGACATGTCAAAATGTGCGACAGAACAAAATACCCCAAAAAATATAATTGATGTGAAATAAAGTTGTAGGGTAGAAATTATACATTCTTTATACTCATAATTTCAACTTCATAAGGCCTACAACAAAACCACATTAGGTAGGAGATGGAGTTAATAGGAAAATTGAAATTGTTTGCTGCAACAGATATTTGAAATAAGAAGGCAGAGAGTATGTACAGTTATTGTGAAATTAGCGTATGCAAAGTACCTCAAAGTTCCTACATCTCCATGGTACTGGGATGGACCTGGGATGGACTAGAAAGTATTTGCCACCATTGGGAGGGTAAATATTTATTTTTTACTAGTAATCTGACGAATGAAAGATAGTACAAGTTACTGTATTTCTGATTTTAGACTTTGAAATAATTACCAATTAATATTATCTCTAGAATTTGTAATGATCTAAGGCCAGTAAAAAGGGCAGAAAATTTTCCCAGAACCCCATCACAAATTAGCCTTTCATTATACTGTATTATTTATTTTATAGCAGGCACTCTTGAAAAAAATATAACACTGACTTTAACCACTTTCCACCACATAAGCGTAGGGTACATAGATTTAAAATCACATTTCTCACATATGTATTTTTCCTCATTTATGTGCAATACCATTACCAGTCCTCTAAAAAAATAAAAATATGAAACAATATATTATAATAACTATTAACTATAAACAATACACATTCACATATTAACATTTAAATTTGACAGCACACTTGAAAACATTTACGGATTGACATACACTCCCAGTAGCCCCAGAAACAAGAAACTTACCAAGTTACTGTACTACTATTCAATACACATAGGTTTGTACAAGTGGTAAAGAATAGGGATGCACAACAATAACATAAGGTTATCGATGATCAAAATGGTGACACTGACTGCATCCTCCGAGTGACAATGTCAGCAAAATTGCTGCCACTTTTACCAACTCCCAAAAAGTCAACATCCAATTTATTCCGTCAGAAATGGTGTGGAATATGAGTTACCTCGAGTCTCCATGATTGTGAAATGTCAAATTATTAATTATTATTATTATTATTATTATTATTATTATTATTATTATTATTATTATTATTATTATTATTGACACACAGACATGCGTCAGCGACAAAATATGATACGACTTGTTTTCACTCATTATATTTTACAAAAATGGAATTCCAATACGTACTTTATACTGTTATTGAACAAAAAAAATATATAACTTTTAGGGATTATTTTGTTGGGAAATAATGAATAATGGAAGTCATTCACCACTCTTTCTTTTGACAAAATTACGGTACCTGCAAGTAAAAGTTATAGTTTTTCTTCAATTAGTATATTGGGTCGAAAATTTAATTGCATGTAAACTAATATTTTATTTCTTATGGATTATCAAAATGTTATTGAATATTGTGTAGTATTGTGCATCCCTAGTAGCTACTAACGCTCTTGATTAAGGCATGTCAAAATAGCTAGGCCACAACACACACACACACATCCTACATTGATAGGTAGTTTGTATGGAAAATGTGCACTTGAGCACTGACAAATTGATGAAAATACATTACACCCGGTAACTCTTCAGGCATAGTATGAGTAGGCCTATAATAGTAATCATACTTGGGAACACAATCCACTAATTGTTTTGCCTGGCCCATAAACGTCTCAACACTAGTGTAAATCTAAACCTTGCCTCCTACAGCAATTATTATGTTAACAAAAATAAACCAAAGTCGAGTTTTGTGGAGAATGAAAACGAGGTGGGCCTACAGTTTGATAAGAAAATATTACATCTATTATGTATTAGGAAATCTAACAAACTTTCAGGCCCTACATAGTACACACATAACTAGTAAACCTAATATTTAATTCAATTTAAAGGTTAAAAACTCCATCCTGACTGGGGTTCGAACCCAAGTCTCCTACATTCCATGCAGGCGCCTTAGCCAACTAAACCACCAACTGTCTGCACTAAGTAATAAAATTATGTACTCGATAAAAATTAATTGTAAAATTAGTAACGACGAAAAGTAAGTTACATGTATTGTTCCCATATAAAATTAAACTTAATGTAAATAACTAAGAAACCTATTGATAAGGTAGCAAATGATAATAAGTTGTGAAACGGTACAAAAGATTCAAGAGCATTACATTTATTACTTTAGGTATCATGGCTTCACTGAACAATTTCACTAAATTAAACAACCATGAATTAAACGTATTCTACAGTTCTATTGTAAATGGAGACCTTAAACCTACCGATCATTTATATGTAGAAAACCACAACTAGGCCTAGTACATATTTATAATGAAGCACACATTATGTACCAGTAATCGATTGATCCATCAACGGTTAGTGTGCGTATTCTATGCCTTTGATTGTAACCTAGTCTTGGACAGAGCTTATTTCTATTACTGCACCTGGACACAAGCACATCTTCATTAGATTTGTGCGATATAGGTATTAGTGATTTAGTACATTCATTGGCGACTTGATTTCGGGATAACATTGGGCATCTATGAACACGATTCCAATCGATATCCTACCCGTAGATAGTCTCAGTAATTAATTTTCCAAATTAATCGATCATTCAGAATTTGTTACCGGTACTACTCACTTTCAATATCATGAATAGTAGTAAATTTTTTGTTACAGATCACAAAAAGCTAACAAAATATCGATCTACTGTTTCATGGTATAAAGTAAAATGACAAGTGGTCGATAATGGCTAGCTTGTATGAAAGGACACAAACAGTAGAATCCTGCCCCGCGGTAACATTAAAATTAATGATGCAATGTGCGCTTTGCATTGCTGTATGCAATGTGCACTTTGCATTGCTGTATGCAATGCTACAAATACAAGTAGTGGTAGAAGGAAGCCATTTTATGAATGAAATAGTCCAACCAGTACACAAGTCTATGGTGAAGTAAGGGAGATGGTATTAAGAAGACCACATTAATTTTTTTAATGGGTGGGTAAACCATAAAAATATTATAAATTGTAAGTAATGTTTTAGTTACAAAATTAATAATCAAATCGTGCATTTGAAGCGCTTAAATACGTAAGTTATTATCTATTATTTTAGTTCTACTATGTATTAATTTAGTAGGTGTGTCAATCATCAACCGTCATTGCTGAATATTGTTAAAACCTAAGATATGCCACAATAATCGGTTATGCCAACGTATTCTCATAAAATATTAACTGCAGACTTACACAGTATTTCTTAGCAAATAATATTTTAGTTAGTAACTGTTGTAGGGCTGTGCGAGTCTCGACTTTTCGAGATTCGAGCGAGATTAAAGTGCTGCTCGAATCTCGCTCGATCTCGAGATCATACTGCTCGTTAAACCGAGTCTCGCTCGATCTCAATCTCAAATTGCTCGAAAAATCTTTCTCGGATTCCCGTCACGCCCGTGGTCGTAATTATGCGGGACCTTGCGTTATGCGACGTGGTAAAGTAATATTTATTCCCCGATTTTTGCGTAATAATTTCATATTGCCATGCCACATTGTCGAGAAATCTCTAGGCCTAGACGAGCTAGGCCTAGGCCAAAGGCTGTAGGCCTAGGCCTAACAGAGTCCCGGTTCCATTCCGTGATCGGAGCTTTGATAAACCCCCGATCGGAGGCCTAGGGCCTACTAACAAATGACGCATAAAATAGGCTTCACTTTAAAACACATTCCTCTAGAGAAGTTCTACAGAACGAAAGCTAGGCTAGGTACTTCTAGTACTAGCATACACCCAATAAGTGACAACAAGACATCCATCTACATTTTATTTTAGGCCTAGTCGAAATTTCACAAATTCGTTGCCAACGCGCATGCGTCTGTCGACGCGCACACAGATCGCGCATTTGACTGGTCACTGGTAGCGCACTCTATCGAGCGAGCTACTGAACTGAAGCGTGATTTGTGAAGTTGGCGGTAGAGAGCAGAGAGCGCTTTATCGACTCGTTATCGACTCTAACGGAGAAACTACTTTATCGGTTTTTCTTACGACATTCCTATCTCGTTGCGACTGAGGTCACTGCCAGGTGTTGTTACTTATTAAATATTTTCACTACCAAATTAATGTGATTAAACCAGGGCTGCCACTGATATTTTTTTCAAATCCTGTATGAGGACGTTAAATATCCGCAAATATCCGTGAAAAGTCTAAAAAACGTTGATTTCATTGATCAAACTATGAAAATGGATAAATGTGATGTTTATATTTTGTTACCATCTTAACCTAAAAGTTGCCAAGGGCCTAGGCCCATGCACAGACGAGAAGAAAGGAGCCAGAAACGCCCGTGGTTGCTTTAATTAAGATTGCATAAAAATTTAAAATGTTATTTATTTACAGAAAATCCATTTTAAACATTAAAATAATATTTTCTGACCTGGTTAAAAAATTCTAGGCCTAGGGCCTAGGCCTAGCTAGGCCCTATGAATGTTGCATCACAATTTTGACCTAGGCCTAGCCTAGGCCCATGTGTTGTGTTCTATAGGCTAATAACATTGCAGAACTTGATAATAACATTTTAATCATATACTAATTCTATTTTTCACTTTTAATATCACATAATCCAAACTTTATAAACAAAAACGAAAGAAAACAATTTTGTAGGCTCTTGGCTGTTCAATTTAACTTTCATCCTCCCCAAAAGCCATCCAAAAGCAACTGTGCAGTCTGATTGGCTGTTTCTCAATGGAAGCAGTTCCTACATCTGGGACACGGCTCCGCCCATGCTCCGCCCCCTATCGAAAGTCGAATCGATTATCGCCCCGCCTTCAATGTTTACAATCGAAATTAGCCCGCGCAGATTCAAATATACGAAAATAAGCATAGAAAACGTAATTAACAAAATATCCGTAAATAAGACTAAAAATCCGTTTATCCGTTTTGCACCCTTAATATCCGTAAAAACGGATAAAATCCGTTAAAACGGCAGCCCTGGATTAAACTAATAAAGTTAGAAACAAAAATTATATTTCATTCAACATGTAGCCTAGGACCTCTGCCATAGATAGGCTAGGGCTAGGCCTTGGCTACTCCACGCCTAGGCCCTAGGCCCCTATGCACTGAACTGAGAAATGTTGTTTACTTTTTAAATATTATTTTTAAGTAGGCCCTAGGGCCTATTTTTTACTTTTGAAGCCGCCTAGGCCTAATTATTTTGTGTAGGCGATTCTTTCTTTGGGGTCCTACAACAATTTCAGTGCGCTCGATCTCGCTCGACCTCGCTTGATCTCGGATCTCGCTCGATCTCGAATCTCGCTCGAGATTCAAGATTTTTTTCAAATTCTCGCTCGATCTCGCTCGACTTAAAAAACCCCTGCTCGCACAGCCCTAAACTGTTGGCAACATCGCATTATGTATTTGGCCAGTGAAAGTAACAACACTATTAGTAGTATTACACTATCAGTACTTCAAAACTTTGTATTTTGGACTCTCTGATAGTACTATTGCAAAACAGTACAGTACATTTGCCATTATTTCATCTTCCAAGTAAAATAAAAACAATGCATTATGATGACACATATAGGCCTACGTACCAAATAACTTGGACATAGTGAGCATCTCGAGTAGGACACAGAACATTAACATTTCAGTTTAAAGACACTACATACTCAAAGGCTTAGTTTCTGCCACAACCCACACTTGGTGGACTACCGCACACCAATGGATGTAACCCTAACAACCAATCAGAAACAAGAAGCAAACATGACGCACTCGGCACTCAAGTTCGCTTCAGTATCATTGTTACTAGAGCTGGACCGATTCCACTTTTTGCCGATGCCGATTCCAATTATTTAACGATTCTTCACCGATTCTTAGCGATGCCGATCCTTTTTTTAAAATGGCAAGGAATAATTAATAATTCCCTATAGTAGTTGATTTCATAGGGATGTGTGAACAGCAGAACAGCAGTGAAATGAGCAGCAATGAGAATTCCTGCTTAAATTTCGAGGGAGATTCGTGATCGAGCAAATATCGAGATTGAGCGATCAACATATAATGAAAAATGTTTAAAAATTCACCATCATTAGGTCTAGGCCCTACCTTATACCGATTATACATTTTCCGTGTGCAAGCTCAAAAACCAGGCATTTTGGAAAAGCCATCTCCAGAAGTAGGCTTAGCCTAGGCTAGGGCCTAGGTTCCCTGGCTTAGTATATCTCATAATAATAATATTACAAATATCAAATATAGCGCATTGGGATTCTTAGGATATAGGCCTAGCCTATTTTTAATCATGTGGGGAAAACGTTTTAGGGGTAGGGGTAGGTCTAGGCCCTAAGCCTTAGGCTAGATCTAGGGCCTAGGCTAAACCAACCAACACGACATCACTTTCCGAAAAAAAATCAGCCAAACCTGAAGACAACATCAAAATCAACATTAATAATAGTTTCTTATGATCTTAAACTGTTATAAAAAAATAGGCCTTGGCCTAGGCCTACGCGTCTTGGTAAGGTCGGCCTAGGCCTGTAGGGGCCTAGGCCTAGCCTAGGCTTACGGGATACACTTGGACCAATATCCCCATCACTTCCCGATGAAAAATCATTACAAGATCGATGAAATAAAGCGGCAATGCCACTTTCATAGCCAAACCTGAAGACATCAAAATCAACATTAGTAGGCCTAGGCCCTACCGGTTTCGCCCTAGGAATAGGCCTAGGCCTAGGCCCTAGGCCCAGCCCTGGGCCTAGGCCTGCTTTCGGGATACATTTGGACTGTTACTGTCCGATGAAAACTCATTAGTAGATCGATAAAATTACGCGTCGATGTCATTATAATCTTTCACCTGCAGAAAATCCACCAGCATCAACAATAAATAACTATTTCTTGCTATCTCAAGTGTCCAGAAAATACGCGTCCAGAAAAATCCGCCATTTTAAGATTTTGCGAGTTCTGTGGAAAGTCGATTTGCGAGCAATTTCGACTATCGACCTTCGATTAATTCTTCCGCGCGCGAAATTCAAACAAAGAATCGGCATCAAAAATCTTGATCCAAGACTCGGAATCGGCGATTCTACCGATTCTACGAAGACTCGCCAAGTCTCAAGACTCGGTATCGGAATCGGTCCAGCTCTAATTGTTACATACAATTTCAAGTTATCTCTTTGAGAGACGCCCAAATGATACCGACAATGACAATATGCAACCGCTCTCGTTCAATAAACATTTATATTTTAGAGAAGAGAATAGTGAATGAACACAGATGTAATCTCTAAAGGTGGCATCCATTGGTGTTAGTAATAGAGAGGCAGGTATTTATGGTAAAAACAAAATTTTCACGGCTAAAAAGTAAAAACCGTAAATAATAAATCATTTTTAACACCAATTCACCTCTTTTGGTCAGAACAAAATCAAAGATGCAAATAAGTTCCACCACAAAAACCTGTCAATGAATTCTCATAACATTTTAGAATTGTAATCTGCAATTCTTTTACAAGGTCTCACACACAAAAATTTTTAAAAAATGTGTGGGGGGGGGGAGATATATATAGAGCATGTAACTAAATGTTGAATTATTTTCACCACGAAATCACAACTTTTGGGTATAATAAAAAACGAAAATTGACTTTTATTTTCACCCCAAATACCTGCCTCTGTAAATAAGGCTTGTTAAGTCTCTAGAAATTTGTCGATAGATTACTATAACATTGAACAATAGTTTCTTCTCACTGCTACCAAAGTAGGCCTTCATCGTTCAACACGGTTCATAATTGATTATAGCAGTTCCCAACCACGCAGCCTACACTGTTATGTTAATTATGGCAGATCAGAACTTATCTTGAGTCAATAAAGCAAATGTTAGAATTAAATAACACAAATAGAAAAAAAACTTTCAGGCCTTGTTCCTTGATTATAAATGCCTCCATTATGGACGATATGCTTGAAAGTTTTAAGATAACTAACAAGATATACAGTGAGGAATGTTTTTGCACGTTGCATGATTGCTTTTACAATTGCTGTCTTATATAGGCATTTAACTATACAAGTTTATAGTATTACTTTCCTTTGATAAAAACAACACTTACATTCAGATGCTGTCTAAAGAATCATGAGGAAATAAAAAAACTGTTTTCTCTATATAGTATTGGGAAATCATCCTGGGCCCACTTTTGAGCATCAATTGACATTTTGAGTTTTGACAGTAACTTTTTCCTACAGTCATGGAGGAAGAGATGCGCATAAAACTTTGCGTAGCGTACTTGGCACTTTTCTAAAAGTTATTGAAGAGCAATCATATAATTATGCTGACGTAGTTGACGAGTTGAAACTTTTTGACAGGATTGAAACCATCAAGATGATTTTTTTAATCCTCTACCTACAATCATTGTTGGTATATAAGTGCCAATAAGGAGAAGCCTTTGCATCTCTTTATTTAATTACCTTGCCAAGTTTTAGACATGTGACCTGACATAAGGTGCCCGAGAAATGAATATTCGAGTAAATATTACATCTGCACACATAATAAGGTAAGCTGTTGGCTCGACTGAAATGAATTATCTTCTCAAGATAAGGTCTGTTTAACCACATTACTTCCGTCAACTCTTATGGATGGCTTTGTGGTAATATTAGTAGGTAGGTACCTAAGATTGCTATGAGCTAGTTGTGTTAGATGATAAGAGTGAAGGTATTTACTTTTTCTTAAGAGTGAAGAATCCCTTGCGCTTGGGCTCGTCCTTGCGGTCTCCGGAAGCGGGGAGGGTCTGTGACCTTGAAGGTCCAGCCGATCCCTGGAGGTTGGTCTGGATTGCGACGCGGGACACCCATGCGTTCATCTCCTCGTCGTCTTTCGCTTGCAACAGGTACTCGGCGCCGTTGCCAAGCCTACAAAGGAAGAGCAAGGATAAGATGTGAAAACATAACAAAATATCTCTCTTTGTTCTTTACCAATCAGTGAACTCTCCACTAAACTAAGCTCACAAAAAAAAAGCTTAAAGCTAAGGTCATTACAAAAATGCACATTATATGGATAAAAAGGATTTGTCGTCTTTATAAAACCATTTGGCTACTATATTTAAACGAACCAAAAACATCGATGAAAACACGAGTGCATGCTTAATGGTTCACATTAGGGATGCACATCAATACTTTTTTAATTATCGATTATCAAAATGGTAATGTCATTATCGAATCGATATCACCAATAAAGCCTGTTCCGACCTATAAGTGGAACCCCAAGTGTGGCAAGTTTAAGTTAAAACAATACAATCGCGTCTCGTTTGCTGCCTCGCTGTCTTCAACGTCATGTGTTTGGCTTCCGTTATCGACTGATAGCTCATTTCCAAACCTAGATCTCGAGTGTGACACCATCAGCCCAGCCAGTGTATGGCACAACATGAGATAATGTCCGTCTTTAGTTTGGTTCGTTCAACTATTGACCAATTATTTGATATTCCGAGAATCGATTATCGAAATTATATCCATTATTAATTATCGATCGATAATATCGATTATTGTGTACATCCCTAGTTCACATGTAATTAATTTCTCTATTAAGACTACAGCATCTTGAGATAATTGAACAGCGTTTAAACAAAAATGGTATTTGCTTTCTCCTACCATCAATGATTCCTGTACTTTACTATTAAACTCACTTTCGATACGATATTAACGACTTAGATTGCAAGGCACAAAGCTACAATAGAACACTCACTTGATCCTGAAGACGTGCTTCTTCTTGGTGTAGTCGCTAGCGACTTCTGTGGCTCCCCCGCGGAGGTCGACCGGCGACTCGTTCTTGAAGTAGCCGTCGGGCGCCGTCTTGTAACTCTTCTGGTCTTTGTAGAACATCAGCAGGTTACTCCTCAACACGACGTAGATTTTGTCCCACGACCTGCGTACAACAACACACCAAGCAGTCAGAAACCTGTAGCTAGATTGAGAGACGCAAGACTCAACAGGCCCATCGATAGAAAATGCTTTAAAATATTTTGTTAAGTCCTTATGGCTATTAGACTACGTACTTGATACTGCATTTGTCCACAAATTGACATCTTTGATTTTTTAAATTCACATTTCAGTTTAAATATATTTTTTTTACATAATTATTACCTAACATTTCACATTTTAAGCTTTCATGTTCCGGTAAAACAAAACAGTGTTGTTTTGGATACAGCACTGCACCGATAAAACATTATGATAAAAACATACAAATTATAAATATGGTAAATGATGCATCAGAATGTCCCGAAGTATATGTACGAGCCTACCAATTGATATACTAGTAGGCCTATCAATTGATGCAAAACATGTTTAAAGGGGGGTATCCTTACATGTCAGCCAATAATGCTATCTGTGAAGAATGCCATCCTACCTATTTGACGCTTTCTTTGTGGTCGATTCCCATTCATGTTTCCTCACTAGAATTGCTTCGAGAGTATCGTCATCTCCACTTGGGCTAGGACGATCTAGTAATAAAAATAAAACATAAATTAATATACGTAATATCAATCCATTTGTATAGCTGTGGCTTGAGCACAACCAGACATACATAAAAAGGAACAGAAGCAATAGTTAAGTATTGATATACGCAATAATTTAACGGTGGTGGTGGTACGGTGGTCATATTTTTGTGGCCGAGCAGTTGGAAGACATGTAATGAAAAGAAAGCACAATACAATTTTATCTCAATTTCCAGAAATATAATTAAAGTAGGCATCTTACACACATTACACAGCCAAGGGTTGTAAACTTGTATGATGTACTGTACTTCATCCTCTTCATATCATGCACCATGGTTTGTTAGCGAGTGCAAGAACACTCTAGCTTGAGGGTGATAGTATACATAAAGTTCAACTCAACCGGGGATCAAACCCGAGTCTCCTACTACCAGACCTGGGTAGTAACGTAACGGAAGTAACGCGTTACTGTAACGAAATTACTTTTTTCAGTAACGAGCCAGTAATTTAATTACAATTTTCTCAAAGTAACGGAAGAGTAATTTCACTACTTTTATCATTGTAATTTGGCATTAGTAACGCGTTACTTTTGCCGCGCGGCCCGCGCCTTTGTGTATCAAAATCAGTCACTGGGCCAGTGCGCCTGCTGCCTTTCTACGTATCGCCCGCTTGAACAATGTGCATGTGCATGCAGCATTTCCAACATTTTGTAGGTCTGATCGAGAGATTTCTAGTCCCGAGTTTTTATTTCAGAACCTAGCCATGTTTACTTTTGGTACTTCCGCCTATGACGAGCGCCGTTGACGACGTAATTATCTACTTGACATCAAACATTCAAGTCTGAGTCAAATAATTCGATAGTTGAATTGTTACACTTGTAGTGTAGTTACAACATTTTGCCGATAGATGTCACCCGCGTAATCAATAATTTACTATACGTCGATATCTACAGTATCTCTGTGATAGGCCTCCGCTGGTTTTAAAGTGTGGGCGTGGATAACACCCTGTCTTAGACCCGCCATCGGCTGACGAAGCACTTGCTCATACTCGTTCGCTCGTCAGATACATTTTAAATTAAAAAGTAATTTTTGAAAGTAATTTCACTACTTTTTTTCATAAAAAGTAACGTAATTTCATTACTTTCTTGGAAAAGTAACTAAATAGTAATTTAGTTACATTTTGGCTGAAGTAATGAGTAATGTAATTTCATTACTTTTCAAAAGTAACTTACCCAGGTCTGCCTACTACTAGGGCAGACGACTCGAGCCCGCAACTTAATAACTTCTCGATCGTTGGTGCATTATGAGTCTGACCAATAATGCAGGTCTCAGAAGCTTTATCGAGAGGTCAAGGCGCCCACACGGAAAGCGGGAGACCCGAGTTCAATCCCTAGTGCAGTTGGATTTTAATTAAAATGTTATCAATTCCACCTGCGGGAGTGTTTCTTGACCACATTGAGGAAATACACTAGAAGGTTTAATTAAAATATTGTGAAATTGTTGTATTTCTGTACATTGTTGCTAACTAATTACATATAAACTTTTTTTTGGAGTGCATTTATGTATGCCTACGAGTTTCATTTAATGACCTCCTTTGTAAATCAGTTAAATAAATAAAAATCTGTTGTGAGACAATAAGTGGTGATATATGAGGATGAAGGACAGTTACAAACATTCATGCCTTCTGCAGGGTTTGAAGTTTGAACCTTCTTCACCCCTTGGTTCCATAAGCTAAGAATTATGCCCCCTGTATGGGCTACAATAGACAGCAATGGTACGTTCCACCATTTAGACGGCTAATTATTACGACAACTCTTCAAAGTATCATCAGTATGAATCATCAGTGTGATCTGTTGCTGGTACCTCACCTTCGTATTATAATATAATCCTCAGAGTTTTCAGTAATTTTGGATTAAAAATACATGTACAGTATATTGAAAGGATAATGCAGTAGAATACTTAAATTACATTTGATGGGGATATTATGACATTCAATTTACAAAAAAAGATTTACATAGAGGACAAGTGTGCCATTCTGGGAACAAACATTATATACACAACAAAAAAATATTTTTTTGTTTTTCCTAATTTGAATTAAAAAGTCTAGGGCTACTTTCATAAAAAAAAAAAACAGCAATAAATGCTCAACTTGGACAGAGCATTATTTTGCAACATTCCAAGACAAAATAATAACTTGCAAGTTGCAACTAGGTATTTAAAAATCAACAAAAGATGTACAAAGAAATTAATCAAGTGTTTTGACTTTTGAGACACTTTCTCTGGTGATTCACGAAAATATATGATCCACCGATCCCTATTTATACTGTACATTGGAATTGTTTTATCGTTCATTGTCTGTCAAATTTATTAGATTCCAAAAACTCAATTTAGTAAAACCCTCTTAACACACTAAATCAAAACACTAGTTATTAGTGTTATAATATTTTAAGCTCTGTGCATAAATGACTTGTATTGAAGGGCTACTTTGGGTAGAAGAATATAAAGAAGACGGCAAAACGAAATTAGATTGGTCACGTGGCACAGCTCACAATTCAATAGATCGATGATTCAATTGCACAAATTAATGTAATCATTCTGTATACAGGTAATGATAATTCATGAATACGGTGACTGATTAACCATTAACCATTATGAATGAGTAAATAATGCAGAATATCATTTAGCAGTTGACAAGTCAATAATAATACAATACCACATTAAATTTGCCATAAACTTACCAGAGGTGCTACGATCAGTATCGCTGTGTGTAGAAAGTGTGGGACTTTTAGGCGATGATGATTTCTTGAATCGGAAACTTCTAAACGGTGACTTTGAGCGAGTCCGATCTTTCTTACGGTCCAAGCTTCCAGTGTCCTTGGATCCTAATCGAGGGGCTGTTTAGCAATACACAAACATCAAACTACTACTTGCAGGCAGGCAAGCAAATCAACACATCAAAATCAGGCTATTGGCACATTCAAACAGCCTTGATAAATTATTAACAGAACTTGTGCATGAAAGAATTTCCTTTGAAAGTAAAAATTTATCCAATTTGAAGCATGGTTTAATGCATGCTGAAAGTGCTTCTCATTGCTTTTTACAATGTGTATGTGAAGAAGACTGCCAATGCTTCAACGTACATACAACCGCGATTTAATCGTTTGAAAGAGTTATCCTCCATTTAAGACATGAAACAAGCCAAGTCCCAATCAGCACAAGTTCTATTAATTAAATAAAAAACAAGAAAACAAAACTCAAGTCATTAGGCAGTATTTAGATTAATAACATTAGATGCATTGTGCATGCAGTGCAAGCCAGAATCTTAATTTGAAACATTCAATAAAACAAGTCATGTCATGCATAGGAAGGTTAATATGTTGAATAATGTTTGATGAATATCGGATGATGAAACCTCATTAATAATGCGGTCAACAATATTACTCTGTCTGTATATAAATAAATTGAACGGTAGACGTACAAATGATTTAAAATAATGTACAGTACTTAGCTGGATACCAAATGGTTGACATATTGATATTGTTCATTTGTTTAGCATTTATTCGACATTAATTATATCAAGTTATAAAAAAGGAGGACAATAATATAGACATAGATTTTTAAAATTTTGAACATATCAAAGAGATTTCATCATTTGCGACGATCTGTCGGCAGGTGAAGAGGCAAGTTTTGAAATAATACTGATACTAATTAACTATTATATAAAAGTTGAACTATTTTTCCCTAGATAATGTAAAAATGTCAAGTATACATAATGTAAAGAAGCTTTATGAATAAATAATTCAATATTTTGTAAATTTTGTGGACAAAACATAAATATTTGTAGGGCCTATTTTTCTTTCACAACAAAAAGAATAAACAGAAACTTGTAGTACATGAAATGAGCTAATAACAATTTTTCAAATATACGTAACAACAATACAATATCCCAAGGTATATTACTGATGAATTAATCAAACCACAAGAAAATACATTAAATCTTGAGTTCACAAGAGAACAAATATTGCCAGGAAGTGGTTTCATTATTTTATTGATTTATTCAGTCATTAATTTGTGTCTAGTGTCAACTTCAACAAGACTAGTAATGGTAAGGCCTACATTGACACATCAACCAACTCAGTATCTAAGCAGAAAGCATCAAAATTGCCTCTTCACGCCTCGACCCAGTGTGATGTGTAGGTGCATGCAGGTGCAGACTTACTCGATGCGGCCGACGACGGTTGTGTCTTGGGCGACTCGGCCGGCATGCTGACGACCTCCCTTCGCTCCGCTGACGCCAGCGAGGGCAAGACTGGGGGCTCATGCACTGGGGAACAGACACAACTCATGCAACGTGCCATGCTCATGCCATGCTCGCATGCCTATTCGAGTCGAATCGTTTCACTTCATGTACGATAACATGCCTCACTTCCACTGTGCAGCCATAGATAGTCTCGCAATACAAAAGGTTTGTTCATTTGCCGATACTAGTGTGAACACTCTAAGCTACCGATGTATGCACTTTGCACTGGCTAGTGTAGGCTATGGTAAACACATTTTTGACAAAATTACAAGTCAAAATCGTCAATAACAAACCCAAAACAAAGTGAACTAGCCTTAACGTCGGCCTATACACGACAGTTCACAATCATGGATGAAGATGAAATAATTGCTTAATAAATGTTGTTTGTGTTACACCAGTCACCTTTTTTACAGCCAGTGTAAAAAGTGTTGTCATTGTAATGGTGGCCGTGAGTGATAAAGTCAAGCAAACAAAACAGCTAGTGTACGCAAACAAACATATTGATTTAAATTGATTTTTATTTATTTATTATTGTATACTGTATTTACATGATTATAGGGAGCCATCGAGTAAAGGCCACACCCCCATTTTGCCCACTCAAATTTTCTAGAGTAGGATATAAATTACTATCTACAAATTGCTCCGCATATGTGTGCGAGGTGCGGCCAGCACCCCATCTTTTTAACATCGACATTTAAAAATATACCAGAGGCCTATATTCAAATAAATACAGTACTTTTTCTCTCTTAAACGTGTCAAAGAGACATGCAAGTCACACACACAGTTGTTTCATAATGTGTAGCAAACGGTACGAGTATGACGAAACGGTACGACGATTTCAATTCCTATTATTTATTATTTGAGGTACTATACCCTAACTATGGTGTAAGTTGAATATTTTGTTTAAATATCTGTCATATTGCTAGGTAAATTTTAGTGATTGAATTCAACACAAAGGGGCAAGGTATTGAGGTAACTAAACAGGGTTGTGCAACTAGAGCCTATAATATAATCCAGTTACATTTGCACAGTTGGTACATATATTCAGGTATTGGTAATTAATTCAGAAGATACCATCAATTCTTAAATTTCATAGAAATGGGACAGTCTTTATCAATATAAAATATAGTAACTAATAAGTAAATCGTAAATACCAAGAATAGGCCTAAATGATGAACTAATTTTAGACACATAGTTTATGAAGGGTTTTGATAATATTGTTGGAGCATATCCAGAGTCCAGACAAAATAATTGGATGAGCGTAGCGAAGATTCCATTTCACTACACTGGAGAAAAAAATCCGGAATGTTTTTTTTCTTTTTGTATTTTTGTCTGTTTGTTAGCACGATTCCGGCTAAACCGATACTCCGATTGCGATGAAATTTTATGGAGGTCTTCGAAATCTCTGAACTTAGAACTGCCACGTTTTTTAGCTCAATCGAAAAATTATTTATCATGAAAATCGCAATTTTACGATTTTTTTTCGATTTTTAAAAAATTTCTTCGACTTACTACACCCTACATGATTTGTCCGATTGTAATGATTTTTTCACAGAACCTTAATTTTATGAATTGATATATTCATGCAAAATTTGAGCGTTATCAAAAAACTATTTTTTACGAAAATCGCAATTTTACGACTTTTTTCGATTTTTAACATTTCTTCGGCGACAGAACCTTAATTTTATAAATAAATATATTCGTGTAAAATTTGTGCGCAATCGAATAATTAATTCTTATGAAAATTTCAAAAAAAGATTTTTTCCTTTTTTAAAATCACGATTAATTAAACAAATTTAAAATTTAAGTTATTTTTTTAAAATTTAATTTATTTAAAAAAAATCTTCAACAAAGCAATGATTTTTTCACAGAACAGCTTAAAATCCGCATAACAAAATGGCAGCTCAATGCACCAATTACGCTCATCCAACAACGCGTCGGGACTCAAGCGTTTTCCTAGTTTTAGTTGCATTGTAGATGGAATTTATTGAATTAGATGTTTTGGCCCTACAACAGAATAGGTGTTAGTGCTTCGTTGAATTTGTCAACAATGTTCTTAAAATGTTAACATATATGTTGAATTAAAAAAGCAAAAACACATAAAGCACATGCATACCCTTGATAAAAACAATTAGTATATACAATAGTATGTAAGTAATTAGACCTACCCTTACCTGGGATTGAAGACATACAACGAGACATTGAACGCAAGCTCCAATCACCAACATAAAAGTGTCTTACCTTGAAAGTCTCTGCACGTTTAATGGAAAGCTTTACTTGGATATGTACAAGAGACAAAATGAACAAGATTAAGAAACACCATAAGACAGAAGCAAGAATATCTAAATAAATTATATTATTGTGCAAAAGCGGCGAAGATGTGACTTCCCCATTGCCGCTAGAATGAAAAGTGAGTGGAAGCCCGCGAGTGATCTGCACTGCATCCTAGGAAGAAGTACGGCTAGGAGAAACGGCACGAACAATACAACCACCATACCAACCAACACCATTGTGATTCATATCATGTGATTAGTGTGGTCAGTCCAAAACCAGATAGAACGAACACACAGACAAGATTCACAAGTATCATAGCTTCATTAATTTGTTTGGGGGAAAAAAAATAATGCACTATAATTTTACATTCCTATTTTAAACACCAAGAGTGACATTGAATTGGGATGCAAAATATGCTAGAGTGAAATCTCTTTATAACCAGTGGAATGCATTGTAAATTACCTGACAATAATTACATTGTATATTTTTGTAGATATACCGTATTGTATAAACAACAATGGATTGTTAACACATGTAAAACTTTTGATTCCTGGCTTTGGTTATACTTACAGAGATTTCACCTTAGTAATACTATTACACAGCTATACTAAACATGTAGGCCACATATAAAATGGAAGATTTAAGTTACAAAATATAAATCACTACAGTATGCTGCTGTTGCAAAGAATATTAGCTCTGCTACACTGGCTAAAAAAAACAAAGTCATATGTCCAATCATTCTATAATCATAATAGTACTACAGTAAGTCTTGATATTGCAACCGAAGAAAAGAACTTAACTGATATGGCATTTAACTATTAAAATTAGAAAATTAACCTACTTCTAACATAGCTACATAAAAAACGATAAAGCTACATAATACATTCAATACTGTATAGTAAATAAGCAATGTTCTGACCAATTCACACCAGCATTATTTACGGATTACGACAGGGTCTAATGTCCAATGTATCACAAATAACTCCCATGGTGTGTATTGGCCACTTAACTCAAAACAACCAGCATCATTCAGTGACCAACAATGTAACTGCCAAAGCAGCTACCATAAATGTCCATAAGTTGGTATAGTTTCCCAAGTTTCTACTACCATTAAAGAAAATGCGTCTACATTGAAAAAGCGTTCTGCAGTCAAGCGGCGTTGCGACAGAAACTAGGTAAGCATTTCCGTTGGGGGGAATATTTACCTTCCTTTGCCACAGGTTTTTCCGAGGGAGTTACAATCTTGGTAGAAAGTTTGCGAGTGGCTGCCAAGTCGACCAATCACAATGTGATGTGCGGTGGAAATGGTGGGGGAAAGAGAGAAAGAGAATCTTATCACAACATGCTAAGCACATCATCGCTCTTAAATGCAACCCTCAAAAATCCTCTTACACTTGAAATCTCATCTATTAGTAATTGCTATTCTTATGAAGTAAAATGAAGATTGAGACATACCATCTGGCTCAAATTAGTTTAAGCCTTACTTATTCCCAAATTCCGAACCAAAAATGAGATTTGAAGAAGAAATACCCCACATGTACCTATATTCTTGTTGGCTATCAATGCAGATTTATTTATAACGAATGTCTACTTTCTTCCCATTCAAGTTCTCGGCAAGCTCGCAACAATTGTACTGTAATTTGGTAAATCTACTCTAGTCCAAATTCTCCCATTCAACGGGGTCTCAATTTCATGTGAAGATTGTGTCTGAATACAAGGAAGGGCCCTATCCCCAAGTATAGAAACAGAAATGTTCTTGCTATTTTCAAAAAAGTCCTAAGTATAAAATGTACAGAAAGAGAAACTATATACGTAGGTACAGCATAAGACGTGTGTATATAGAAAGATCTAGTCATAAGGTTTTTAGCCAAAGAAGATAGCCAGATTTGAGAGTAAACTTCAAAGCCACTCAGGTTGCCAAACAGAACCAAAGGTAACCCAGATCATAGTACTAGTACATAGTATTAAACAAAAAGTAGGCCTCCCATAGCACATTATTTCAACTACTAAGTTGTTGAACTCATAACTAAGACATTAGTACAGGAGTGGTATCCATAACTTGTGATAGGCCTAGCTACCCCGTATTTATGACTCATTAAACCGGCAAAAATTAAGTTGCTTCTAGAACTTGGTGTAACAACTTTCTTGTAGGCCTACTAGAGACTAGAGAGTAACCGGGTTGTAGGCGACGCATTTTTAGTGTTTCATGACTATTTTTTGTAGGTGTATCTATAATTCTACAAGAACTCCGCTGTCTCCAACCAAATAAGCTGTCATACCCCTACCTAAGCATTGGTATAATTGTATCTTTAAGGGTTGCATTCATGCTCGAGGATTTTTTGTCGAGAATACTGTTCACGTATTTAATTTTCTTTTAAAATATAATTTGACGTGTATTACTGTATTTATATTAGACAGTTTATTGAAGAACATGCATTGTGTTTCTCACTAGTAGATATTCCAAGTACCTACTGTATTTAAATCAGTTGGGACTGTGCAAACCTGTATTTTGGAATGTTAGCTAACTTCAAACCTACATTAGAATGGCAGTTGATGTTCCTTGATTCAAACCTTATTATTAATGTCACATGAACAAATAGGTATAAAAATATTAACTTTTCTAAAAGACAAAAATATACTAGTATTTTAAAGATAGATATATTAGATGCCCTAAATTAAATTGTGACTAATTACTGCAGTTATATAATTTGCAAACGTTTGGTTGAAGGTTGGATGTTGAGATAATATTTCAAACCTTGCATCGTGAGTGAATTGGTTTGCACAACCCTAAAGTTAGTAGGCCTACCACAAAAACCACACGTTGGGAATTGATCACGCTAGGTTAGTAGGGTACTTCAGGAAGACAGGTGTATCACTATCAGTAATGCACTGAAAATTAGTATCCAACTTAAGACAACATGCACTTCTTTCGAAATGTGTTTCTAGGACAGACAGTAAATATTAGAAGGCGGTGGTTGTGATTTTCTCAGTGAGTAATGTGACTTGTTTATTGTCACCATTACTTTACAAGCAGGACCAATTCATCAAAATTGGTTTATTAGAATATGTATTATGTACCAGCTGGTGAGACTGGGAGATGGTTGTAAAACAATGTCAACAAAACACATGCCACACACAAACTACTACAAAACAATTAGGATTAAATTTAAAGTGGTTCATAAACAAAATACCGGGGAAGGAAAAATGTGGGAATTTGTAACCAGGTCCCCAACTCAAATTATTATTAAAAGGTTAGCAAGGTAAAAAATTACAACAAAGGATGGTAAAATAAATAATTAAGTAGGCCTACCGCTTGTTGTCGTTTTTCAACATTTGATGTAAAGAAGGAAGGGACAGGAAGATTCTTTTTACGTGTCTAAAAACTGTCCAAATACTAAATTGAAATTTAGGTTGAAGTAGAAGTGATAATCTTGTATCTCAACATTTTATAAAAAAACAAAAAATAAACTGTTATGATCAAACAATGAATAAATCATGACAAATAGAATCTAAATTGGTGGCATTTGATATTGATAATTTCGCGAACATAAATAACGTAGGCCTACAATATCACAATAGGTAAAAAAAGGTAGCAAGAATACAACAGTTTTGAATTAGATCCTTACTAGTAATTTGGGGTTAAAAACAGTAACACACACAGTAGGAATTTAAATTTAATTACACAATTGACTGTTTTAACCGAAGGTGATGTACCGTAAATGATTCACGAATATTGCGCAATCAATCAATCAATCAATCGTAATCAAATTTAGCTGACAACAAGGACAGCATTTCCACAGAGCTTTCAAGTGTCCACTTTACTTTGAGTCCGAGTCACTGAACATAGGTAGTTAGCATTCAAAATGAAAGTGAATGCTACTGCAGGGTTGCCACCAAGTCAATTTTTTAATCCTTGAAAGACACTTAAAAAATCCTGAGAAATCCTTGAAAACAGTTATTCAGCATTAGCGTATTATAACCGCGAAGGAATGTTACAAATTTTCAGGTTTCATACCAAAATATGTTATGCCAGCCTGATTTTCGAGAATCTAGTCAAAATTACGTGCAGACAAACGCATAAGAATCAGAATTTTCTTCCAATATATTTTAACGTTTTACTTTTAGGCCTACTCACCATAACTACCACTTGCGGTAAATGTTAGGCCTATGCAGTCACTTATGTTTATTTTTACTAGTACCTGATTTTTTTACTGTCTACATTGCTTTTTTTTGGCTGAATTTAAAAAAATGTATTTAATCCAATGTATTTTTTTAAAGACAGTAGAAAATCCTAAGATTTTGCCCAAAATCCTGTTATCCTTGAGACACTCTAAAAATCCTGAGAAAAGGATAAAATCCTTGAAAGTGGCAACTCTGTGCTACTGTTATTCGTGCACATTATCTAAACCAAAACTCTTCGCGTATGTGAAGTCTCGATCAATCCATTATTAAAATGTGATTACAAAAAATAATATAGGCTATTGGTCGGGCCTATAAACAAGCGGTGTGTTTCTTTAATATGCAAGAAATTGGACGCCTATTACATGGTATAGGAGGGCGTAACAATCTATGTCATTATCATGTTGATAAAAAAATATCTTCCATCACCTCTGGTTTCAATCAATAGCCTTGTTTCGACATTTACATAACAGGAGTGAAGCTGGAATTTAATTGAAAAGGTTTTAAATTTTGTCTGAGGACTATTCAGTAATATTTAAGCTGTCTCCGTAAGTTAACGCAATATATATGCACAATGTAAGCTCCTGGAAAACAATAAATATAAACAGGAATCAGCACAGTTGTCGGGAAGTGGGGGGACGTTTGGATAAAAATTTCATCCCAATCCCCTTTGAATCCTCATGCTTTAGATACCCATCATGAACATTGCAGGTTCAGCATGTAACGTCAGCTCAACACAAATGCTAGTGCGACCCTATTACAGAGAAAATTGACTGATTTACGGTGAAATCTCCGATGATCACGAACTCGACTGACATAACCCCAAGACTGACTGTATTTCCCCGCCCAGGCGAAGTAGTGTGTCGCTGCGTTACCTTGTCCGTCGTTGTCTCCATTCAGCTGTCGGGCTTCCGCCTCCGGAGAGCGGTGGCTGTCTGTTTGGTCCGCCTCCTCGGGAGAGCTGGGGGGTGGCGTTCGCTTGGCGGCGATTTCTTCCTGTCTCCTCCTTTCCTCTTCCTCTTGGTGTCGTTTCAGCTCCTTTAGCTCAAACTAGACGCACACATACAAAGTTATTTAGACGTAAATACCAAGTGTCACTAGATAGAAAGATAGAAACAGATTTAACAACAATGCAAAAAATAATAATAACCTGTGTAATAATGATTTTCAGTTCACTAGTGATATCTAGTTTATCGCCCGCAAAGCATTATGGGACAAAAGGGTTGAGTACGCTGGTTATCATATGTTCCATTGTGTGGAGGATTGCGGACTGTGTAGAATACGTAGTTTGCCACTCACTCGACCATATGGCAGCCAGCATGCAAAGTACACACTTTCTCCCATAATGCTTTGTGCTCGATATAGATGGTGCTGATGGTTACGAAAATCATTGATTGAAAAACATTAACCCAAGCACCAAACACATTGACCCAAGCATAAGCATGAATTAACCAAATTATTGAACCACAACAATTAGATGTTTTAAAAAGTAAGAATATTTTGGTTGAGAACCCAAGTTGGAAAGGCATTCTCTGACTGGTTCAAATATAGTAACCACAGGATAGTTCTCTATTGAAAGATTAAATGTAGTGTTTAGAATGCATACCGATGAGACAATAGTATTCAATTAGGACCGGAAATAGCTATAAAACTTTACATATTAATGATTACCTACACGTTGATTCGAAAAAAATAAAATGTAAAACAAGTCTGAATTATCAGCTTGCCAATATATGCAGTATTATTGGAAAATGGATACGAATATGACCCAAAATCTTTTTGGGACAAATGCAAATTTCCTTAAAGCAAAATTAAAATCATAATTTCTTCTCGCATCACTAGGAATTACAGGTCATCAAAGTGGAGTTAGGTTAGTGCAGTAATATCATGTATGTTAGTGAATCCCCGTCATATGCATGTGTGTCCTTACCTTACTGTATGACAACTCCCACAAAGCATGCTCATGCTTAGACCCATTAGAGCAATCACTGCCAAGGAGGGGAGAGGAACTGAAGACATTTCTTTCAGGATCGGAATCACTACTCGAACGATTACTCCGCGTACTGTCCGAGCTAGAAACATCATTTATCGACTCTGTAGGGGATGAAATTGAAATATTTTGAACTTTTGAATTAACAGAATTAAATGAAATGCCGTCGGAATCGTAACCGTCTGAATTTTCCCTATGGTGGTACGATGTCGTTTGATGCGGTTGCTGACGCGAGGCTGCCTTGGTTGCAACAAGTATTTCTTCCTGTACAACGTGCGAATCACGATGACTTTTCTTTCTAGGAAGAGAGGCTTGTGAATTGGCAGGTGTGACACACTCGTATGGAGTTTCATAGATATGCAAGTCTTGGTCATACGGTTCCTGATAAGTTTCCGTTGAGTTATCTTGAGATAGGTTGCGTTTCAACTCGGAAATTTGAGAATTTAGAAGCTGTAATTGTTCAAGACGATAGTTGGCTATATCACAATCCGTAGGTGTCATCGTGTCTTCGGAACTAATCGAGAACATTTGCAAACGGTCTACGCCTACAGGTAAAGAGGAAGTGCGCTTATTGCTTTCTAAAGTAACAGAACTAGGCCGAGTTGCCACCGATTGGATGCTCTTCTGTTCGTCATTTGGACTCGAGGGTTCCGAGGTTTCGTTCCACTCGTCCCACAGGAACGACCTCAGCCGCCCTCTCGGAACCTTGTCAGAACCGTGCACGGGATACAGTATCCGAGTCCCAGTCGAGGTAAACTCCCTACGCCGCTTCCGACTAGGATTGTAAAACCTGTCGCTTTCCAAAATGATTGCTCTAACAACTTTGCCTTGCGGGCGTTCGTGCCGTTTCACCGCTTTAACGGTATTTCTAGTTTTAAGATAACTGAAGGGAGGAAGGGGGACGGGAGCATCTAGGTCAACAGTGTGCCCATCATGCAGTTGTGCCCAAGACCAAAACCAATCGCGTGAGTTGCTACAACGCTCTTTCTACAAAAACAAGTCACATGGGTTAATTACACAAGACAAACAATGTAGTAAGCATGCAACCAAACCCAACAAGCAAGTAAGAACAAAGGTTAAATACTAAAAATAATAATATCAAAGGAGTTACAAAAATGAAAATAATAAATACATGTAGATTAGCATATTAAAAGGACCACCAAGCAAGTGACATACAAAATATTTGCAGAATATTGAATTGTTCCCCATGCCCAATGAAGGCAAATGTTCAATTTAAGATGGCCCCTTAAAAATTAACAGTAAACATTAGTCCCAGTTACCCGTACTTTAAATTTAAAAATGTGAAAGCATTGGAATTTATGAGTAGATGCCAGGAAAAAGAAAGGCGGGTGATACAACAATTAATGTGGACCCCTTTTTAAACATGCAGTCAAACCACCAATAACATTAAAACAATTGGGACTTACACAATCTTGCTCAAAGTACCACAAACAGGACAATTAAAAAATCTCACTACAAAAATGTTATTGCAATGGGAGGCTTACCGTTGTGAGCCTTTCAAGAGCACCAAACCTTTCTTCTTGTGCGGCGGCTGATTTTTCGAATGCTTCGTGTTTCTTGATCAAGTTTTCAACTTCGTCAATTGTGTGCTAGAAAAATATGTTTGATTTAGTGATGCAGGAGGACAGTCTTATAAGCAACCTAAATTGCTACAAAAAGTGGAAGAGCCAACAAATATGCATTAAACTGGGAAAAATGTATCATTTAATATCAATTGCAGAAAACTAGCAAATTTAAATTGATTTAAGTTTTAAATCAGGTATGGGAATAAGTATTCTGATGATAAGACGTTCTTTGCAAACATGTTGAATGAGAAATTGTTCCTCGCTTACCCCTAACTCGCTGCTCATAAGGTACGGATCCTGCGCTATTAACCACGCCTCTGCGACCGCGGCATCTCGGGCAAATTGGTAGACCTCCAGGACTGAAAAGAATCACATTAAAATTATTAACAAATAAATATTGATTAAGAGTGTCAGGATGGGAAGGACACAGTTGAGATGGTATGGACATATGAAATGAATAGGGGAAAATAGGATGCCCAAGAAAATGTATGAAAGACGGATTGAAGAATACGGAGTAGACGAAAGGATACCATAGCAGTAGACTTGGAGGCAAGAGGAGAGAGCTGGGAAGATGTGGAAGAGATACGATTGTGGGAGCATAGAGCGAAGAAGAAAAATTTGGTTGCTAAACCCAAGCTGACCCTGCTGAAGTGGGAAACTGCGACGGATAATGATGATGAATTATCGATTGATAAGCTATATATAAATTCATTTCATTATTTTATTGTTTTCGTTCATAATTGGGACCAATTGACTTACATTCTTGATGAAAATAGACAATAATCCTTATTCCTTTCAATTCCCATTATTTTATTAATTATTTAGACGACCATGGGAAAAGTTCCTCAGGAATTATAATAAAGGGCTCGACAATTGACATAGTGGTCAGTACACAAATTTGAAAAAAATTCCCATTTAAAAAAATTGATAAAGATTGCAAGACAGATGAAGTGCGGTTTGCAGCAATGACCCAGGCATCCTACCATAGCCAACGGTAAACTACTGTATTTATGAGAATATAGGCCTCGGGTATATTTTAAAATATCAAGTTCAAGAAGAGGGTTGCGGACATAATGTGTATCCTATCAATAGTGTTTAAAAAAAACTTTTATATTTTACTTTTTACGCGATGGCGGTTTATAATCTTAGTAAATACGGTACTCACTGAGCTGCAGGTTCTCCCAGCGTTCCTCCCACCGGTGAAGAACGGAGTTGCGGTGGTTGGTGAGGGACAGGAGCTTGTCCTTGATCTCGTTGGATGCGTAGTGATTCCTCGAGAGCAGCTCCTTGCCCAGGGAGATGCAAGCGGTGAAGTTGTCTTCGCGGGCGTCGATCTCGGCCTTCAGGCTCTGGTGGTTGTTCATTAGGAGCTCCACGCCGCTCACATCGCTGCATGGTAACGACAAGAGGTTTTAATACCAAGCAGAAGATTCTCATCAAACCGTTACAAGTTATTAGGGTAAATGCAGCCGTGAGGCAGAGAAGAGCTGTATATAATATTAATATTATATTATCCCTTGGCAAGTGAGTTTTTACAAAATGTTTTTTTTTAAGTGTGAATCACAAGTTGTAGTCTTAATCTTTCAACCCAAAATTTAATAATTTATAAGACAACATATTGTCCACATTGATTTTTGCTTTTCTTATCCAGGAGAAATTTTGATATATTTTATTTATAATATCAATGTCGATTTTTTTCTTATGTCCCACGCAGTCCGTGAATTGTGTATTGAATTGTGCAAAAGACGTTTTTGATATAGGGTCTAGGGCTAGGCCTAATTTAAACTGTATGACAAATATGACAATTAATTAATGGTTAAAACTAGGGATGGTCAAATATATTTAATAGTCTAAACGTTTAACGTCTTTTAAAATTCACTCCCATATTTAAACGTCCCTAGTTAAAACCAACGTCTGACTAGGTAATTAAACCAACTGACCGTGGCTTCTCTGATGTGTTCATCTGTCGCACGACGTCGTCCATCCACAGCATGAGCGTGCGCACCATGTTGAAGAACTTGAACAGGTCGCCGGTGTCGGCGAGCTTGTGTTTCCTGCCGTCGCATATAGCCTGGAGGTTGGCCCACGCACTCAGCACCTCGCGCTCCCTGTTGGTAATCTCCATGACCTTGTCGCCAGCGTACGACGCCTGGAGCTTGGCAGACTCGTCCTGGATCTGTTGCACCTGCAAGCAACCAAACACAACGAACCGTGTGAGATCGGGTCATCCAAAGGAAGATATTTTACTCTTATCAATCCCTGCAGAACACTACGCACGTGAGAAGTATTTTTTTTAAATTTTCAGTTGTCTATCCTGACAAGTGAAACATAAAATTTTATTATTTTCCCAGACAATTAGAAGTTAACCCCATCATAGCTTGCATCATGTTTCTGATAACCAGAGCACGATTGCAAAATATCAAAGAAGAAAAAAAAAGCTTAGTTATTTGACTAGTAGAAATACAATTTTGTTTCATATAAGACAGGGGTTTTAGGTTTAATAAAGAGGAAAAGGAAGACATGCGGTTGCCTAAAGATAATTTATTTCGTATAGGCCTAGTTAATAAGGAGTGAAGGTTTATAATGTTGTTATGAACATGTTCCATTCAATGTTGTTTTAAAGTGATTTCCTGGTGTTCAGGTTACCCATATGAGCACGCAAGTGAAGGGGAAGGTACATGAAAATCCCTGTCAAGGTTTGAGTTTGAGGTTAAAGCCTTGGTTTGTGAAGGGAAAATAGGCTATTTAGAAAAGTTAAAAATCTTACAAAAGTGGGGTTGGTTTTATATCGCTAGGCTTACCATCAGCCGGATCAGTGGTTGTATTTCTAGAGAGGAGACAAACAGCTTACCTGTGTTTAGGCAACTGCAAGAGAGTTAGTTGTTTGATGTGTCAACAAAGTCAGATGCAATTACCATTTAAAACTTGTGGTAAGCCGTTGGTCTCCATTTTCCAAACACCAACACTTTAAACTTGTACCGTTATCACAGAAACTAGTGGTTGCTTGGTGCGTACCTGCGATTGTAGCGTTAGCAGGTCTTGCAGGAAGTTCTGGTGTTTCCTCTGCAGCGCCGACACCGAGCCAGCGTCTCTCCCGAGCTCGTCGGACATCGAGTGCTGCTTCTCTAGGATACGTCCGAGCACGTCCTTGCAGTCGTGGAAGAACTTGTGCAGCTCGCGGGAGGCGGCCAGCATCTGTGTGCGAGTCTCGATCTGCTCCAGTAGATCCTGACAGAGAGAACACCAGTGTTACCAACTTGCAGGAAGTCACACGCCACTCTCAATGTGAAGGATTTAACAAATAATACATCGGGATCAATCTAAACTAGTTTGGGTTCCTATATCTTATTACTATCATAAGCATCTAGTTTCTTATATATATATATCAAACACCCTTTTCCAACATTCGTCGGGTCGGGGGGTGACGAGTCACCAGTTTTCTCGGCTATCTTCTAGTGCTTGCTAGCCAGGCTCAGCACCCCTCATCTTCTTCCTCGTTTTCTTCCATAACCGCATTTAAATAAATAAATTCGTAACTAGAGCTAAAGGTTATGTTTCACACTTTCAACGCGTTTTGTCTTCAAACTTTTATTTTTAGTGTCATTCTCTCTACTATGGTGTCCCATCAATAAGTTACCATTCAGCCACTAATCGTGCTTGCTTGCTTGAAAGACCACGGAACACGATGGTACTTTTTGTTTTAATCTAAACACTATATCTTCGGCTACAGAGATAGATATTTACCGCGCTTGTCAAATATTTGGCCATCTGCAAGGACGTGAAGAGTGCGCAACGTCTACGTCACTATTAGCAACTGTGCGCGCATCCACTACACACTATCCACTTCAGGAAAAATTTCCAGGAAAAGTTTCTGATTTACATCCCCATTTATGTCTACAAAGTAGCCAGTAATATTCAAGAAGTTTTTTACTTTTGAAGAAAAGTTTACATGTTCTAGCTTCCACTTCCTAAAAATTTTAACAGTCATTGAGGCTATGATCACATACCTGCCACGCCTCATTGAGACCATCCTTCCACTCTGCTATCGTGGCAGAGTCTGAATGTCCAGCCGAGATGAGTTGGTCTGCGATTCCGTTGACTGCCGCTACCCTCTCGGAGCCAATCGATTCTGTGTCGCGGGCGAATTCCTTGAATCGTTCCCATAGTAACTGGAACACAAGTATAGAGATGAGACAATTGAACTGGAGGAGATAAGGGTTAGAGAGTAAAAAATGTGGTGTAATTAAAGTAAGTTCTACATTCTAAAATATTAGAAAAAGAATAAATTAACTTGGTTGGCCGGTTGGCACCATCAAAACACTTGTCATAGGCCTACTTATGCACTTTACCAATCTCTCACTCGTTAATGCCGTCCAAATGTAGGTCTACATTAGATATCAGATCCTGAAAGAATGGAAAATTGATAATAAATACAGCAACTCACCGTAACGTGGTCGTAGTCCTGGCCAAGTTCCTGTGATGCTGCTACGAGTTCTCTCTCCGCGATCCATTGTTCAAGGTCGTCTACCTCGCGGTTCAACATGAACAACTGTAAAGCTTCGTCCAGCTTGGCTCTTCGCTCGCCAGCCAAGTCTTTGAGTCCAGCGTAAAGCTTGTCAACCTGAAGAACAAGGATGATCGTTACAAAATAATATGGTTCAACATGAAAACTGTAAAGCTTCGTCCAGCTTGGCTCTTCGCTTCGCCAGCCAAGTCTTTGAGTCCAGCGTTAAAGCTTGTCAACCTGAAGAACAAGGATGATCGTTACACATAAATATGGTTCAAACATGAACAACTGTAAAGCTTCGTCCAGCTTGGCTCTTCGCTCGCCAGCCAAGTCTTTGAGTCCAGCGTAAAGCTTGTCAACCTGAAGAACAAGGATGATCGTTACACATAATATGGTGACAACACAAAAATCAAACAATCCTACTTTACAATACTTTATTGATTTTATACCGTATGTTATGTTCTTAATATATAAGATCTCATAATTATCTCAAAACTTAAAAGAAAGTGATCAATCAAATTTTAGCAAAGCAATTTGAGACCATGAAGCAAAAGTGATCCAAAAACTTGAATTTAGTTAAATGTAGGAGTGACATCGAAAATGGAATCGATCACACGTGGTTCACCGCTCTGCCACGCCCCAAAACATGACGCGCAAACGTTTAACTGTCGAGTCATGTTATCGATTCTTCCAATTTGGAATCGATGCACACAGGAATCAATCCCTAATTAATTAATCGATTCTGCCATTTCATCCCTAATTAAATGTAACAAAAATACAGTTTTGAACTTTTGTTAATCCCTTTCTTTGAGGATTTAAAGCTATAGTACCATGCTCCCAAGTATCACAAGAGAGAACTGTAAAGATGCTTGTCCTACTCCTCGTACGATGCGTCCAAGAGATCGCTAGGTAGCACTTCTATCCCGAGAGCAAAACTCTCAACCCACCTGAGATTGTTTGACTGCGATCTGGTCGCTGTCCGGGTGCTGTTCGGAGGTGAGTTGTCTGGCGGTCTCGCCCAGCTGCCGTATCGTGTCCGCGTAGTCCTCGACCGCCAGCTCCAGGCTCTCGTGTTTCTTCATCAGGTTCTGAGCGGAGATCTCGTCCTTGCCTCGGTCCTCCACCATCATGTACAGTTCCTGTTCCGACATCCACGACTCGGCTTCCGTCGCATCGAAGAAATACTGTAGGGGGGAAATAAATTTTTAGGCAAGATTCAAAATATTCTTTTTTAAGGAGTACACAATGCTACCACCTTAAAAGCTTTTTTCACCTACAATATGATTGTCTCTAAAATATCTTTAATTGTAGATTTTATGTGGCCTACACAAGGTAAAAATATAATTAATTAAATAAATAGGCATGACACTGGATTGCTTAAAAATAATAGAATGCAAACATTTGGGTAGACAGACCTCTTTTTGGTATGAAGATATGTTTCAATGTTTGTAGAAAATTGACAGTTTACTTAGGGCTACGAGTAACTGTTGAAAACAATTTGGCCCAGTGTTCAAAAAATTTACTTTAAAAACATGTGGCACATTGAGATGCCAGATGTTTGTGTTTAAGCATGTAATTATTTATTGTTTCAAAGCATTTAAATTTTAAATAATATACATTTTGCTTCAGACATCCAAGGAAGTTATACATAATCACTTGCATTCATGTGTATGAAGGTTGTAATCATCATTTGCAAAATGTTATTAGAATTTGAAATTTAAAAAAAAAGTCAAAACAAATTCCTTTGCAACAAGGGGCACTTAATACATTCCAAGGGGAGGTAGGGCCTACATTACCAAAACTTTCCTACGGTTGTGTAATATCCAACGTGGCCCAGCCAGTGGGGAATAGGTGGCCAGTATTACTTTGTAATTTTTTCTTCTTCATAAATGAATTCAAAATTAATTTTAAGAACAAAATACAAATAGTCCCAATAAAAAAATTGAGATTGCCTTTAGAAACTAAATTATTTAGTAGGCTATCACTGGAAATGTTGTCAGAACTGACTAGAAAGACTACCCTATTTGAAAGAGTAGGTGGGTTACCTGTTGTGCCTTCTCCGAGAGCAGCAACTTGTTGAGTCTGTTCTCGACGGCATCCTTCAGTTTCTGCCACCTCTCGAGAAGTTCCTCCGTTAGTCGTTCAAACTCTGGTGCGTCCTCGTGGTCCTCATCAATCAGTTTCTGGCCGTTATTGCACACAGACATGATGCGTGGCTCGTGATTGTCAACCTGAGAATCACGCAAACAAAATTAGAGAAATGCTATTCCAAAACAGTAAGCTTACTTTACATTAAAAAAGGAAAATCAATAGATAGTAGGGCTAACAGTAAAATAAATTAAGACAATGTAGAGACATCATTTGAAAAACTATTGAAAATTTTCCTTTCTTAAGACTATTGGTACCTATTTCTCCCCTTCTTTAATGTATTTTTAAACAATTTTATCACAAATCTTCAATGGCCACTGAATTGATTAAATAAAAGAATTTAAAAAATCAACTTTTTAAAACTAGGCCTTCGTTTGCAAAAATAAAATGATTTATTTTTAAAAAGATTTTAACGCAATATAATGTTATAAGTTGAAAGTACTATGTAAACCTAGGGGGAAAAAAATTGAAATTATTTTTTTTATTTAAATTTATCTTTAATTAGCCGAATTTTATTTTTTGTCCTCCTTAATATATCAGTTTTTATAACTGACTAGGAAATACTTGATATAAATCGATATCTAGATAGTAGGGTATCTCCAATGAGTCGACCATAATAGTCGACTGGTTGGCCGTGTGACCCACCTCCGTCCGCAGACTCTGGTTCTTCTTCTTTAGCGTGTGCACGTTGAAGAGACTGTTGCCGTAGTCGGGGTTCGTCGCCTGAGGCATCTTCTCTGCTATCCAGAGCTTCTCATCCTCGATGTCTCGTCGGAACTGGAACGCTTCCTTCTTCTTCTCCAGCTGCCGTTGGAGGTTCAACAGCGGCGCCTTCAGCTGTTCGAACCTTTCCTCCACCTGAACAATAACAACATCGGTACATGTTAATAACTTAATACACAAACAGCATCGGTACACGTTAATACACAAACAACATCGGTACATGTTAATACAATAACATTATTGGAACAAGTAAAAAAAAATGTTTTCACTACGTATTTTATTTTTTGTTTCCCATAGCGACATATTAAATTATTAATTAACACTAGGAAAACGCTAAAGTCCCGCCGCGTTGATGGATGAGCTTTTTAAAGTTTTAAGTTTGCTATGGGATATCTTTACTTTTGCAAGTGCTTTGTTTTGCTGCCTACGCATTGTAGGTGAATGTTGTCAAGTTTCTTTTGTTTCTTGTCAATTGGTATTATTTACCGTAAAAAACTTATATTAAAAGCTTTATTTCTATGGATTCTGGCTAACTTTTTCAACTTTTTTTTTCAAAAGGTACTACATCACCATAACCTTAATGTCCATGTATAATATGAAAGTTGAAGCCCCACCCGTTTCGTCAGAATTGACCCAAATGGCACGAAAATATCGTACAAAAAACCAAAAATCTTATATTAAAAGCTTTATTTCTATATATTCTGGCTAACTTTTTCAACTTTTTCTTTCAGAAAGCAATACATCACCATTACCTTAATGTCCATGTGAAATATGAACGTTGTAGCCCCACCCGTTTGGTCAGAATCGGCCCAAATGTCACGAAAATATCGCACTAAAAATCGAAAAAAATCGTAAAAGTACGATATTCATGAGAAATATTTCTTCGATTGTACCCAAAAACGTGGCAAGTCTAAGTTCAGAGATTTCGAAGGTCCTGTCAAATTTTCATCCAGATCGCATATGCCGTTTGCCCGGTAGAGAGCGAACAAACAGACAGAAAAACAAACAAAAAAACAAAAAAAACAAAAAAACAAAAAAACAAAAAAAAAACAAAAAAACACCCGAGCTAAATTTTTTGGGGGGTCGGTGAAATTGAAGTCTTCGCTTCGCTCATCCAAAAATATGGTGAACGAACGAGAGTTGGGTAATGGCTATTAATGCTTAATGCTCTCTTAATGCTCGAACAAGAGCTGACAAGAGGAAGAAAAAAAATAAAACGTTCATGCCTGGGCCCTGAAGTGAGATTCGAACCTATGTTCACAACCACTGCAGGTGGTTTACAATTAATGTAGAACAGGATTAGCACTTTCCTAAGTTTTTTTTTTGTAAGAAAATGATTCACAATGAACTGCCATTGTATCAACAATACACCTTACAATAATAAAGATGCAATGGTGTTAAACAATACAATACAGTACAACCTTGCTATAACGACCCTTATTAAAACGACGATCGCAATTGAACGACGTTTTTTGGACATTCCTACAAATTCCCATAAGGTTCTATGTATTTCACTTTTAATATTACGTTGCATCATAACGGGACACTCTCATTACAACGTCGTTGAATGGGTCCGCTAAGCAACAAAAACCTTTGAAAAACTCGTAGCTCACAAAACTTTATTTACTATTCACTCATAAATTGTTTAGAGCACGGAAAACTGTGATTTCAAGGGTCTACCCATAAACACACACCCCCCCCCCCCCCACCCCCGACCGCCTGACCGCCCGACCGCCCAGCGTAGCAGGTCGCTTCCTTTGTGTTTGTTCCCGCCACTTGAAACTCGAGCCGAGCCGATCCCGATGGTAGAGAGCCTGACCTATCCCAAAGTGCTTCAGTCACCCGTGTAATTCCCGTGTGGTACCACGCTATCGTAACACAACACACGACGAAGACATTGATGACGACAATTCTTATGACATTGACGATGTTGTTATTGACATTGATTCCGAGACTTGGGAAAACATGGGCGGTACAGGCACTGTGGAACAGTACATGCAAGCTGACGAGAATCTCGTCACAGGCCAGCTGTTGTCTATTGATGACATTGTCGATGACATGATGGCGGTGCCGGATGCAGATAGTGATGTTGACGATCAAGGCAGCGACGCCGATATCGAAGACAACTTACCAGTGCCAAAGTTCATTGACGCGATGTTGGCATTTGAAGTCGTAGAAAGATACGTGAACGCTCATAAAGTTAATGACGAGGTACAAAGGAACGTGACCTCCATGCACGCCGCATTGATCGAAATAAACGAGAAAGGTGCAAAGCAGTCAAAAATATCGGATTTCTTTAAACGCAAGAAGTGAAGTGTAGGCGACGGCCCGCGACAGATGTGTACAATGACGCAGAGTCATTACGATCACTTAAATCATAAATTCCTTTCACACACGACGTAAACATTCAGCCGGGCCAGATGGATCGATCGCGCACTTGGGTGTGCGCATTTCGTCCCACTCCACTCCTTTCAGTCAGTCATCACAACACGTGCACAATCAGCTGTGAAGTGGATCGTATGCGCGCTGGTGTCTGCGCACATCCTTCCTCACCCCTCAGCCGGCCGGCCGGCCCAGCTACGACAAGTTACATCTCCGCAGCTCTCTCTCTCCCACTCATACACTTAGGCGCTGTCACTCTGACGCTAGGAATGAATGGCACTTGACTTTTGTAAATATTTATGTCCCGTTACGTAGCATGTTTAGTTTTATCATAAACATTTATAAAACAGTAATACATATATTATTAATTATTATTTATGGCATTTGTACTGATATTTGTGTGTTTTTACCATTAAAGCTGTATTGCTTAATCACAGTAATCTATAAATTGATTTTTTAATTTATATTTTAATAGTACGACGATCGTGATATAACGACGTTTTGCCTGTCTCTCCTGATCGTCGTACTATCAAGGTTGTACTGTATTATGATATTGGTAAGTAGCCGTTTGGCATCTCCTATCTATCAATATTATGATATTTTAGATTGGAGAAGGGTTGACAGGTTGGGAAAGCATAGAGAACATAAAGCCCAGCCTGAAGGGCTGGGGGCGACAAAACTTTTCACCTGCTGATGACAACTGTAGCTAATTTAAAGTTGTTACCTTAATCCACGACGCGTTTCGTCCTTCTGGGACTCTTCAGGCGGATGGTGGCCACTAAAAATCAGCTAACTACATGCAACCAAAACTCACAACACATAACCAAACCTGTGGTAGGGCCACGCAAGAAGTAAATTCTGCAAGCATGTTGTCATCATCAGCAAGGTTACTTCACACACCATTCATACTGGGGCACACAGTCAGCACAGACAGTAAGGGGGCTTCCCTCCCAACTCTGGTGCTCGGGAGACAAGAAATCCATGACTTACCCTGGATTCGAACCAGGACCCTTGGCAACAAGAGAAAAGCTGCCCCTCCTGCTGTTGCTGGGCAAGGGTGCCTCTTCATTCATACAAAGAGAAAAGGTTAGAGATAGGAAGGGTGGAAAGTCACAACACAGCACAACCAGTGAGGGGGCTTCCCTCCTAGACTCTGGTGCTTGGGCGACAAAAGAACCATGTCTTACCCTGGATTTGAACCAAGACCCGTGGCAACGAGAGAGGCTGCCCTACTAATTGTGACTGGGATTCGAAAACGAAAGGAAACAAGACTACAAATTGCAAGCTCTTGGCTATAGCACAGGTACACGTGCTATATTAGCTCTTGGCTGCAGATGAAGAGGTTGAAGGAAAAGACGAGTAGGGTCTAACAGGTTCATCACCTGCTAGGCCCCCCCAGCAGGATAAAGCAGGTTAAAATGGAACATGGCGACGAGGACTGGCATGTTGAAGTTGACCGTGCGACCCTCGAAGAGACTCAAGGGAATTCCAAGGTCAAAATTGAGGCCACGTTTTCAGGTTAGTCGCCAAGAGGTGAAAACAGCGATTGTGTTAGACACATTTGGCAGTTGACAAATAAATGTCCGCTCGGACAAGAATCATCCAAAGTATACAACTATACAAAGTCCTGCTGGGGGGGCCTAGCAGGTGATGAACCTGTTAGACCCTACTCGTCTTTTCCTTCAACCTCTTCATCTGCAGCCAAGAGCTAATATAGCACGTGTACCTGTGCTATAGCCAAGAGCTTGCAATTTGTAGTCTTGTTTCCTTTCGTTTTCGAATCCCAGTCACAATTAGTAGGGCAGCCTCTCTCGTTGCCACGGGTCTTGGTTCAAATCCAGGGTAAGACATGGTTCTTTTGTCGCCCAAGCACCAGAGTCTAGGAGGGAAGCCCCCTCACTGGTTGTGCTGTGTTGTGACTTTCCACCCTTCCTATCTCTAACCTTTTCTCTTTGTATGAATGAAGAGGCACCCTTGCCCAGCAACAGCAGGAGGGGCAGCTTTTCTCTTGTTGCCAAGGGTCCTGGTTCGAATCCAGGGTAAGTCATGGATTTCTTGTCTCCCGAGCACCAGAGTTGGGAGGGAAGCCCCCTTACTGTCTGTGCTGACTGTGTGCCCCAGTATGAATGGTGTGTGAAGTAACCTTGCTGATGATGACAACATGCTTGCAGAATTTACTTCTTGCGTGGCCCTACCACAGGTTTGGTTATGTGTTGTGAGTTTTGGTTGCATGTAGTTAGCTGATTTTTAGTGGCCACCATCCGCCTGAAGAGTCCCAGAAGGACGAAACGCGTCGTGGATTAAGGTAACAACTTTAAATTAGCTACAGTTGTCATCAGCAGGTGAAAAGTTTTGTCGCCCCCAGCCCTTCAGGCTGGGCTTTATGTTCTCTATGCTTTCCCAACCTGTCAACCCTTCTCCAATCTAAACTAAACTAGCCATTTGGCCTTTTCCAAACTACTTGAACAATATTGTTATATTGTTGCACATTTAATGTAAGATCGATTCTCTGTTAAATCAGTATTGGTTATATTCTGAAATTAACTAGGCCTAATTGAAATCAGAAACATACTAAAAGCCAATCACTAACCTGTGATTTCTTTGAATGTATTTCTGGCATTTTCTCGGGGGCAGTCTTTTGAAGGTACTCTGCTTGTGTTTCTAGTTCGGTGACTTGTTTCGCCTTGACGGCCATCTGTGTTTCGATCATCTGTTGCTTCTGCATGAGTATGTTAACCGAGGCAAGATCCGTCCCGGTATCTTCGTTCTCGATCTGTTTCTCAAGGTCGTTCATCCAAGAGTCGATGTCGTCGCACGTCTGGTGTAGGATCGTCTCTCGGTTGGCGTCGAACAGTCGTTCGCCCTGGAATAAATTAATTCATATTTAGCAGGCACGAATGGATAGTGAATGCGTAAGTTCGAATCAAGTATACAGTATTTTGAATATTGAATTATTTGTCCACAAATACTGCAGAATATTGATGTTAAAACGTACAGATAAGGGCAATTTAAACATCTTGGATGTGTATGACTATTCTTCTTTTTTTTGTAGTATTTAGGGGTATGCGAACCGGTTCGAATTTCGAACCGAACTCGAACTTTAGTGAAGGTTGGAGTTCGACAAAATTCGGTTCGAATTTCGAACCGAACTCGAACCTCTCCGTGAAAGTAGTGTTTTTGCTATTTCAGCGCGTTTGAATATCCCGCGCCCCTTTGTTCAAGTTCCAGCGATGGCCGATAGAGCGCACCACGCGTATGCTCTCTAGCGCTCTCTATGGCAAACTAGTTTCCTCCAATCGCGACGCTCGGCGATGGTGAATTTGACCTTCAAAGTCAGTGAAATGCAAGTAAAGATGGAAGGAACATCAAAAATGTCAAACCACGCAAACTACGAGTTTAAAAGACGTAAAAAAGTGATCAAATGGAATATTCTCCACATTCTTTCTTCAGGATAGTTGATCGGAAATATTAGTGATATAGACGCAAGCAAACCAATAAAGGATGTTTATTTTCGACGCCGTGTCAGGCCTGGGGGCCTATTCACGTCTACCGGTCCTCGCATCCAAATCCTGTTATATTGTTTATCAACACAAAAGAAGAATCAGTAAAAAAGCTATGAAGTTTTGGTCAATTGGATAATAAAATTCGCCGTTAGCACGCAGCCTAGGCCTAGGCCTAATTTTACACGCGTAGGGCCTAGGCCCAGGCATGAATAGGCCCTACACAAAGGCCTAGGCCTAGATTGTAGACTTGAAGGGCCTAGGGCTTGTGTAAAAATTAAGAGTAGGCCTAGGCCCTACGCTAGGGCCTAGGCTAGCTAGGCCCCTAGGCCAAGCCTAGTAATTTACTAATTGTTGATTAGGTTTTATTTTTATTTAGTTTTAATTAAAATATATTCCTAGAGGTTCGGTTCGAATTTAGGTTCGAGGTTCGAAATTTTCCTCAAGGTTCGGTTCGAGGTTCGGTTCAAAAAAAAATTGTTCGCACACCCCTAACAGTACAGTCAAAAGTCATTATAACGAACGTTATTATTACGAAATAATCATTACACCGAGAATTTTGGGTGGTCCCGCCCGAATTCCTATGTTAGTAATGTTAAAGGATAGTCATTACAACGAAAAATAGCATTAACGAAAAGATCATTTGAACGAACTAATGTTTTCGCCCATGACTATAATGCAACGTTGTTACAACGAAAATTTTGTTTTGAATCGAAGTTTTGTGGAATTCCCAGTCAAGGAACTGGTTTTTCCGCCGAGCGCTCGCCTTTCACGCGAGCCTGCAAGAGCTGCACGGAGAGTAAACAGAGGCATTACCCCTCTTCCCCCTCACTCGCCGGCCGGCCGACACGAAAAACAACACGCCCGCCTGCCTGCTCGAGGCGTCAGTGCGTCACCGCGTCAGTAGTCACTCGTCATTCGTCTCGTCTCTCGTCAAACCAGTTAGTTGCTCCCTGTTTTTGTTGCGCGTGGTTTGTTATTTGTGTACGTACGTGCGTGTGATACAGTGAGTGAATAATTAATTATCTGTGGCGATAGCAAGTGATAGTGATGGCTGGTAGTGGTACTAAGCGGAAGCAATTTTCATTAGAAGTGAAACTAAACATTTTAAAAGCAGTTGATAGTGGAAGGAAGAAGGGTGAAGTAGCAAAGGAGTTTGGGATCACGCCATCAACCTTATCTACATTCATTAAAGACAGAAAAAAGATTGAAGAAAACAGTGGGACCCAGTTCGATCCTAAAAGAAAACGACTTCGAACTGGAAAACATGAAGATGTAGACGCCGCGACGTACAAGTGGTTGTGCGAGATGCGTAGCCAGAACATTGTTGTTAGTGGGCCTATGTTGAGTCTTCAGGCAAAAAACTTTGCCAATATGTCGGGGATTTACGATTTCAAAGCAACTACTGGGTGGTTGAAATTATTTCGCCGCCGATTTGGCGTGAAGTCAAAGCGTCTTCACGGAGAGGAGGCCGCCGCACCTGTTGGAGACGCGATCGCATGGCGCGAAAAAGAAATGCAGAAACTACTCGGGGAATATGAGCTTGAAAACATTTATAATGCCGACGAAACAGGAATGTTTTATCAATTGCTACCAGAGAGGACTATGACGGTAAAAGGAGACCGCTGCAAAGGAGGAAAAAAAAACAAGTCTCGTATAACCGCACTGTTTTGCTGCAATGCAACAGGAACTGACAAATTAAAACCATTAATTATCGGCAGGTCTAAAAACCCTAGATGTTTTAAAAAAGCAAGGTGCCTGGCTGCCGACTATGTAGCTAACACCAAAGCATGGATGACATCAAAGTTTTTCAAAGATTGGTTGCTACAAATAGACAAGAGTTTTATTCTTAAGAAGAAAAAAATTGCTCTGATCGTCGACAATGCTTCGGCACACAACGATGTACCACCAGGCTTGAAGAACGTCAAGGTGGTATTTTTACCGCCAAACTGCACTTCAATCTTGCAACCCTTGGATCAAGGTATCATCAGATCTGTTAAGGCGAAGTACCGACAAAGGATGCTTGAAAGAATCCTTGTCAACATACGCATGAAGAAGGATAAGCCCACCGAAATGAACCTGCGCGAAGCTATTGAAATGACTAGCGCAGCGTGGCGAAACGTGACGCCCACGTGCATTACCAACTGTTGGCGCAAGGCTGGATTAACTGAGCGCGTAGGCCTAACAATGGATGAAGAAGACGATGGCACCATCGATGATGTCGATGATGTGGACGAACAAGTAGAAGAAGTAGATGATGACATTATGTCGCCAAATGAAGTGAATGAACTTCAAGAGTTATTCTACGAGTATGGAAATAACTTCGACATTCCATCAGACATCACACTCTTGGACTATCTGTATGCCGACGACGATGTGGCAGTATCGGCAGAGACCACTGACCTCGAAATATTGCAAGAGGTTCGAGAGAGAAACGACGATCTGCCAGCTGAAGATGACAGCGAGGACGAAGATGCTGCCCCGCCCCCTCAAGAGAAAATGTCTGTCAACGACGCGGTTACGATGTGCGAGCGATTACAAACATTCCTATCCACGTGCAACGACGTACCACTTGTATATCAGAACACCCTGGATGACATCCGAGGCTTCTGCGTTCGTAACGTCCTCCAGACCACAAAGCAGAAGGAGATAACAGATTTCTTCCAGAAGGACAGAGATTGAGTAAGTAGAGCATCAAATTTATTAAGTAGGGCCTATGTAGAATATATTTTAAAGCATGGTTTTAATTTGTAAATTATTTTTCTTTCAGGCGCCGCTGCCTTGAGCCAAGATTTTTTATCCTATTCAATATCTGGAAGATTATAAATTGAATTAACGTTGATTGACGCATTAAATTAAAATTGACAAATTATTTTAATATTGACGAGATTTATTAAAAATTGAATATTTAATTTCCGTTGATTGACGCATGAATTATAATTGACAAATTATTTTAATGTTGATGAGATTTATTAAAAATTGAATACCTACGGTACACATAATTTATATAATTTTCATTTTACAAGTCCACAATTTAACCTACCTACCGGAATCCTATTACTTCCACCCAGCCCTTTTTGTTTACATATTGATACGTATTGGTATTTGGTACACGCCCATCGGCCAACATGGACAGAGCGTGACTCGAGGTGGGCGACGCCTAGCGAGAGCAGGCCTGCTGTCTGCATTACGTGGATGCAAGCGGGTTGCGGGCAGCGCGGGCTGCAGGCGCTCCGCACGTGTTGCAGACCTCGTGACTCGAGGTGGGCGGCGACTAGCGAGAGTAGTCCTGCTGCCTGCATCACGCGGATGCAATGCGGGTTGCGGGCAGCACGGGCTGCAGGCGCGCAGTGACGAGCGCGCTCCCGAGCGTGTTACAGGCCACGCAGTGGCTGCATTGGTATTCTGGGGGTCGAGGATCTTGTTTTTAGTGAAAATAAAATGATTGATCATTTTAACGAAATAATCATTATAACGAAATAAACGCGGGATCCCGTGGCGTTCGTTGTAATGACTTTTGACTGTATTATATTTATTACGAAAAGTTTAAAAAAAATGTGAGTACAAACTACAAAGGATATATTACTTGACGAGGTTATGACAAAGTGAAATCACAAAGAACATCTCAGAAATGTAAAAACTTCTACCTTGAGCGGGAATTGAACCCGGTAGGCCTACCTTCCGCACGGGAAGCAGGATCAACGAGCCACACTAACCTTGTCCTTGGTCGTGCGTTCCAGATTCTCAAACTGCTGGTCGAGTTCGGATATCTTCGGTTCGATGAGCTCGGCAAGCTCGGGTTTCTCCGCCATCAGTTCCTGAGCTGCCTGTTGGATACGGAACAGGCGGTCCTTGTTCGAGGCTATCTCCGCCTCGAATGCTTGGTGCCGGGTCCACTTACTGTGCACCGTCTTGGCAGAGCGATATGTTTCATCCTGAGCTGTGTTGTTCTTCTCTTGCACCCATTCAGACAATTCCTCGCAGTCCTGGGAAACAAATTCACATTCATAAGACACGATTGTATTATGTAACTGTCAAAACTACTCCCAACTGTAGATGGTCACCACCAGCGAGCAGTAAGCCAATTAAGGGCCAAATAAATCTGTATAATATAATGTATTCTAATTAATAACAAAACTTTATTAAAATATATTTTTTTGATGTGAAGCATTTTTGGAAAATTGTGAAAAAAAGGTGGAAAACTAATTCCCATTTTCAGTGACAAGTATGTATAGTAGGTATTGTATACCGTCAGCAAAAATAAATCAAGGGTTTAACGGAACACGTGTTTGCCTAAAAACTTTCTTGTGCACTTTTCTGCCATAAAATATTTGAACGTTACATTTTGTAGAAGAATAAAAACAACCAAAAGCCAAACTGGATAACAAGTTAAGTAATGTGTATAGAAGACTTGTTAAAGATACAGCTTCATCATACCCTTCAGGTACTTGTGTCTCAGTGCACTACAAGTCTACAAATCAATAGAATCTCATATTGATGAAGAAAGTACCCACCTGTAGGAATTGATGAAGCTGCAGTTGGTCCTTGAGATATTCCATCAACGCGAGCGCTCGTTCCCTGTTTGCGTTCCTCCTCTCGTCGACATTGTCAGCCTTCCTGCGTACGCGGTCAGCGGCAAAGTGACCCTCGTCGCACAGCCGCCCGGCGAACTGCACCACGTTGTTTATCTTGTCGTCGTTAGCCTCCATCGTTGTGAGGAAGGCTTCGTGTCTCTTGATAAGGTTCTCCGCTTGTTCCAGGTTGGCCGGAACGTCGTCCTTGCCGAGGATGTGTTCTTGTTGGCTCAACATGACGTCGGCTTGCTTCGCGTCGCGGTCGAACATGTTGAGGTTGAGGGACTGCGAGAGGAGCTGCTGTCGGTTCTCCCACATCTGGTGGAGTTCTTCCCAGCCGTCGCGCAGGGCCTTCAAGCGCTCACGCAGGAACATGTACTGGGGATCGCTCTGGGTGGAGGGATCCGCGGTGATTCGCTCGCCATACTCCATCATCTTTGCGTAATCTTCCGTGTAGTTATCGATCTCCTCCCGGATGCTCTGGTGTTGATTCAGGAGTTTCTCCGCCTCAGCCAACGAAGCGGGCGTATCTTCTGAGGCAACTTCCGTCTGGGACTTGGACAGCCAAACCTGGAAGTGGTCCAGATCTCGGAGGAAACGATGAAGGTCACCGGCCTCTTCCAGTTTCGAGTCTCGCTCCTTGAGCATCTGCGTGAGTTCTTCCCAGATGAGAGTGATCGACTTGATGCGTTCCCGGATAGCTTCGCCTCCTCTGGTGATGTTTCTCACCGCCTCAGCCTCTCGCTCCAGAGCGTCCAGTTTCGCCTGGATGGCGGCGAGATCTCGCTCCATCCCGCTCAGACGCCTCTGGAGGGTCATGACTCCAGTAAGATCCATCTCCAGACTGTCTGTGCTCTGGAGGATGCGCTTCTTGTCTTCGATCCAGGAGATGGTCTCGCGACACTCGATGTGGAACGTTTGAACCCCGTGAGCGTTGTTCAGTTCCTCGCGCTTGCCCTCTGCCTTCTCGCGGAGCTCGGCCCACTCGTGATTCAGACTGTTCTGTCGGGCTACGATCTCCTCGGAGTTGGGATGTTCTACGTGAAGTAGTTGGCGAGCCAACTGGTTCACCACCGCCACGCGCGAGGCATTCGCGTTCATTTCCTTCTCGAAGCCGTCATACCTACACGTAACAAAGTATTCCCATTAATTAAGATGATATCAAACAACTAACCAACGAGTTATATAAAAAATGTTCAGAATAAAATTGATTTCAATGAGTTGTTTGAAAGAGGTGAAACTTCTAAACTTGCATTCAGTTCACCCAAATATGTACAAATCTTTGAACGTGTAATTAATGTTTGAGCAAAAGATTTTTACAATCAGGCAGACAACAGTCTATTGTTTGTTGATCTACCCACCTGTGCTTCATGATCTCGACATCTTCAATGTCCTTGCCGGGCTCCATGGTCTGCAGCATGCGATCCTTCTCTCCGATCCACTGCTCCACGCCATCAGACTCGCCCAGGAGCTTGTATAGGGACAGGGCGTCGAGCAGACGTTGCTTGCGTAGCTTGGCTAGCTCCAGAAGTTCCTTGTAGCGGTGGTCGATGCTAGCCAGACGCTCTACCACTTCGGGGGCCTGTCGGTCTTGCTCGCCCAACTGATCTCCTATGAGGACGCATTACACGAGTTATTAGATAGCGATACAAATGGAAATTAAAATTTAAAATTAAAAATACATAACACAACTAAACTCTTAATACTAGTAGTTACATGTAGAATTTCCAATATGTAGAAAACTGAACTGCAAAACAACAAACGGTTTCATGTTACATTAGGCCTACAGCATCTCAATATCCTTAGTCCAGGGCTGCCACTGACATTTTTTTCAAATCCTTTTGGAGGACGTTAAAAAGCCGCAAATATCCGTGAAAAGTCAAAAAAACGTTAATTTCATTGAACAAACTATGAAAATGGCTAAATGTAATGTTTATATTTGTTACCATCATAACCTAAAAGTTGCCAAGGGCCTAGGCCTATGCACAGATGAGAATAAATGAGCCTGAAACATCCTGCTTTAATTAAGTTGAATAAAAATGTAAATTGTTACTTATTTAACCTACAGAAAATCTGTTTTAAAATCTGACCTGTTTAAAAAAATTCTTAGGCCTAGCCGCCTAGGCCTAGGCCCTAGGAATATTGCATCAAATTTTGACCTAGGCCCATGTGTTGTGTCTATTAATAACATTGCAGTCTTGCAGAACTTGTAAATAACATTTTAATCATATACTAATTCTATTTTTCATGTTTAAGATCACGTAATCCACTTTATAAACAAAAACGAAAGAAAACAATATTGTAGGCTCCAATCTCCATTGTGTCCTTGGCTGTTCAATTTATCTTGCATCCTCCCAAAGCAACAGCTGTTCTGGCTGTTACTACTACACAGAAGCAGTTTCTACAACGTCTGGGACACGGCACCGCCCTTACTACGCCCCCTATCTAACGTCGAATCGATTATCGCCCCGCCTTCAATGTTTACAATCGAAATAAACCCGCGCAGATTCAAATATACGAAAATAAGCATAGAAAACATAAACGAAATATCCGTAAATAAGATTAAAAATCCGTTAATCCGTTTTGCACCCTAAATATCCGTAAAAACGGATAAAATCCGTTAAAACGGCAGCCCTGCCTTAGTCTACAATACATAACGGTAAGTAAAATAAGTTCTTGCACAAGATTAAAAAGGTAGGGGAGATTAAAGGATTGAAAACTTACTGCACTGTTATATTTGTGCCAATATAGTATTTTGAATTTCATTTTGCGATTGTAGACGTACACTTAAATTTTGTTTGCATGACTTAACACTGAAGTTGAATATTTGAAATAATAATTGTGGGTAGCCTGCGAGTATAGGCCTCGGGTATATTTAAAAATGTTAATATCAAGAAGTGGCGTACGGCCATTTTTAGTGGCCAAAATAATGAATTATAAATATAATACTTTTTTTTAAATGGCTAACAACTGACAAATTATTTTCTTGATTGTCAGGCCAACAGTAAATTGTTTGTGCCAAAATAAACATGCCGATTGCAGAGTGTGTAAGTGCTCTGACCTTGCTGGTGCAGTGCCTCGATGCTGGCTGCGTAGTTCTTGAGCTCGTCAGTAACATCCTTGTGTTTCTTGAGCAGCGACTGAACGTTGGCCTCGTCGCGGCCTACATCCTCGCTGGAGACCAGTCTCAGGGTGTCCAACATCCAGATGTCAACATCGTCGGCGTCAGCGAAGAACTGCACAGAGAGAGAGAGAGAGAGAGAGTACAACATTAGGTTTGTTCAAGAGCACCACAGAGTGAAACCCATCCTCAACATAAGGTTCTGACTAAACACAATGCCAAGAAGTCTTCAGCAAAAAATCATTTCTAGAACCATTTCGAAAGTAGGTCTACTTCTAGCTGGGAATAAAAATAACAAAAACAAGGAGATAAAAATCATTTCATTAAGATGTCAAATAATATTGATGACAATAAATACAACAATAAATATTTTTTGGCGAGTTAAAAAGTAGCTTGTAAAAGGGGTAAAGAGTTAACTTAAAGCAATACAATTGACATATTTATTGATCGAGCTGTTCCGTCGCGGGGGTGTTCATGATATAATCTGTCGACGTTTGAAAGACCATGTTGTGGTCTTCATCAGGCCTTGAAATATGAAATATTATGTGAAGTTATAATATCAATAAATATGTCATAAACGGGTCGCGAGACAAAAGTTTGAACAATACTATGATGTTTGTTGTTTAAAGAAAATCTGTAAAGTCTATAACGCCTATCCTAATATTAGGTCTATATGTCACACAGTCGAGGCAAGAGACCACAGGAATAGGCAACCCCTTGATTACCTGATGGAAGTCAACGGCCTCCTCCAGCCTCTTGCGCCTGAACGCAGCGAGGTCCAACAGGTTGTGCCACATGGACAGGATCTCCTGGAGTCGCTCCTGGATCCGGTCGGCCCCGAAGTGATTCTGTCGGACCAGCTCGTCGCCGACAGACACGACAGACATGAGCTGCGGCTCGTGGGAACCAATCTCGTTCTCCAGTGCCTGAGGGAGAGACATCTGCGTTTAGTTCACAAGTGATGATAGGTACAACAATTAGGAAGTTGCACCCTTTTAATTAACACTCGGTGAAGCAAAATTGATAAACAGCGAGTGAGAAATATCCTGCAGAAGGTTGAAGTTAAAGGTAAAGCCAAGTCGTGAATAATACAAAAATTTATCTTACATTCAAATGTTATAAATTATAATTTATAATCCATTCTTAGTTGCACTTTAAAAGTCAATAAGAAGCAGTGTTATAAACTTTAATAAAATGCACATTACAATGAATAATTTACAAAATAATGCAACCAAATTACTACGATGATATGCATGCACATCATCAGAATTCAGTGTATTGGTAGAAGCATACTGGATTTGAAAATATAGCACAATGAATGACTATAAGTGAAGTTTGTATTTAGGCATCTCCAGCCTCCCCACTCTCTTTACCTCCCCCATACTCAGCATAAAATAATTTTCTAACTTAAAAAAACATAATGACATCAACTTGTTTTGTAAATTATTGTCAAATCAATACGCTTTTAAAAGTGTGACGTCACTCCATAGAGACGGCATGGAACGATTTTTTAAAGCCAAGACGAAGTGCCCAATCACTATTTTCAGATAACATTACGAATTATGATGAAATATTGTGGTTTGTCAAATTGTCACACACTCTAGCCACTACGTATTTAAAGCCAAGATGGCAGCGCCCATGCAACCTTGTAACCATCCACTTAACAACGTGTAGGCTACTAACACGGCCGCCGCACCCACCTTGTGCTTGGAGAGCAGCAGGTTGATGGTGGTGAGGTCGTGTCCGATGTCTCCGGTCGACACGATCTGCTCCTTCTCCTTGATCCAGTTCTCCTCGTCAGCCATGTCCCAGTAGAACTGCCACAGCTTCCTGGACTCCTCGAGGCGCGCCCGGCGTTCCACCGCCAGCTTCACTAGCTCGGCGTACGCGTCCTCCAGCTGTTGCACGCGCTCCACGATGATGGCCGGATCGCACGGCCGGTAGCCTGAGACACAACCACGATATACCACGATATAACAGTATACAGCAGTACTATCCTGAATAGAAACTAGAGAGTTCAAAGAACATTGAACTGCCTGCTAAAATAAGTTGAGGTGCGTGGAGCAGAGAAGGAACTGCGACAAAACTTTACCCGCGATAGCAACTGCAGAATAATGTTGTACCTTAATCAAGTTCGCCCTTTTGGCAATACTAAAAAAAAATAAAACAAAATAAAATGTATCACATAACTTTTTGTACTATCCTGAAGTTACGACACAAATATAAGTGAGCACATTTCAAAGAAACAGTTTTGAATTGACTGCCAAAATTGCTATAAAAAATTATATTAAGGTAGGCTGGTCAATCATGACAATCATAACTAAATAACATTAACAAAACAAACTACTATTACTAGTTAAATTACCTACTATTGCTTAGTAAAAGTAAATTGAACAAAATAATTCAGGTATGAAAATAGTTTTGAAATAAAATATATTATCAAACAATGACAGAACTCTAGAGAAAACCTGATATGCACACATATAGTGCACACGAGGGAAAAGAGATAATTCTGTGTCAAGTCACAACGAACACCCACCTTCAGTGGTTTCCTGGTCCAAGAAGCGCTGGCTCTGTTGCACGACCGCCTTGACCCTCTCTCCGAGCACGTTAATATCAGCCTCCACCAGGGAGTGCTTCTGTAGAAGATCCTCCACCCCCATTAGGTGCTTGCCGTAGTCGTCGGACAGGAGTCGCATCTTCAGCTCCTCCATCGAGTCCAGGATGTACAGCATTTCCTGCAACACAGATACAATGCGTTGACATCTCGGCAGGCAATTAACACGAGGCGGGACCACTATGTGTATGGTATTTGTGCTAGCCTACATCGAGTGAAGCTCAACTTTAGGTGGAGGGTGTACCTACTTAACTTTACTTTTAAGAGTCTTCACCTTACATAGTCAAGAATGTTAATCAAGTTTCATACAACATTTGTTGAAGACAAATTTTACCCAGTGAAGGGTTTTGAAGGTTGTAGTTGCTACCCTGGCAACTGTTGAAGCGGAGGGGGCATGTTGACACTTAACAGGACTTAGTGTTTAGCTATCTCATCAACGTGTGTTTAATATTTATAGACAAAATTCTGTTCATTGTAGGGCTACATTATCAATAATAGCAAAGTCTAGGCAATCCATAAAGTTAATTTAAATTCTACATTTTAGAGATTTGTTATTTTTATATTTTCTCAAAATAATGTAGGCCTAATTGATAAAATAGAAACAGGAGGTCATAGGAACCATAACCGAGAGACAAGCCTACCTGGAAGTTCTGCTGCAGCTGCAGCGAGAGCTCCAGCCTGAGCCTCCTGGCTCGGAGTAGCTCCAACAAGTAGTTCCACAGTCTGAGCACGTTGTCCTTGCGAGCGTTGATGCGGTCGATGTCGTGGTAGTTCTCCGCCTCGAGCTCCTGGCTCACCGCAACCACCGCCTGCACACGCTCCTCGTACGCGAGGATGTCCGTCTCGATGGCCTCGTGCTTCTTGGCAGCGGCCTCAACCGCGGCGAGGTCGAAGCCGAAGTTGTCCTGGGATAGAGAAGGACAATCATTAGCTTTATTATAGTCTCTTAACACTTACAAACTAGTATTGATGGCAGACAAATGTTTCACAATGCCTTTCTGGGACATCGTACTTCAAAATACATAATTGAGGGGCCGCGAGCACAAACCTTCTAAACACTATTTTGCTTTTTAGGCTCCAAAAATTGCTTTTTGTAGTCTCTAGGGAAAACGCTTTTTTGGGATTTTGTTTTTTAAGAAACAATTTTATTCCTTGAAAAGATGTTTTAGAATAAAAATTCCAGGTAAAAATGCACCTTTTTCAAAATCACACTTGTCAGTTAGCTGGTTTATACACGTGGCCCCGACAGCAATTGTCGTCGTCTGGGGTTTGAACCCAGAACCTCCAGCTCTACGTACCCAATACTCTTGCCAACTGTGCAATTTAGCCACAAGACAAACATTTAATAAATTGTTGATAGTAGATGTATTTTAGACACAAACATTAAATATAGTCAAACAAGTGTAAACAAAGGCAAATCAAGTTATTAATTTAATTCTTATTAATAATTCTTGTAGAAAATAAACACTGTTTGAATAAAATATTACTTTGTTTCAATAATTCAGTTTCTTTTGGGAGTTTGTTAAAAATTTTAACGAGTATATAGGCCTACCAGATAACTCAAAAACATTAAGGGCCCTCGTACCGTAATGTGAAGTAGAGTTAAGTAAAAATATATGAAATTTATGCCAAATATTTTTCTATAGACTATAGATAGAGGTAATGAGAAATGGTGATATAAAAACCCAAAATTTCGTTTTAAAAAACCCAAATTTCGCGTTTTTCGCGATTTCAAAAAAATTGTCAAAAAAGTTACTAAAAAATAAAAAAATCAGAAAAAAAAATTGTATGCACTGTTATTTTGGTATACTATTTTCGCGGAAGCCGTGATACGCGCCGTTATTTTTGAGGTCTATTTCCGTGAAGCCCGTGACGTCACGGTACCCCGCCTACCGCGCGCGTAATATTCGGTCTGGACCGGCACCTCCACCAAAACTGGACCGGCACCTCCACATCACTTCACATTTTGCACACTAAAAGGTCCAATTTCGCGATTTAATTCGCGTTTTGACCAGTTTGATACAATTTCGTGTGTTATTTCGCGCTATACACGAAATTTCGCGAAATTCGCGTTTTCAAAATGTGTTTTTTCCATCTCTAAATGATGTAATTCGTCGACAATATTACATTTTAGGCAATAAAAAGCACATTTAAAAAAATTCGCGAATTTCGTTATCACCATTTTTCACTACCTCTAACTATAGAGAACATCAGTCCATAATGCCATCTAGCCACATATAATTCTAATGAAGTGCCTGGCAAGAGCGTTACCTGCGACACAAGCCTCTGGTTCTCGCTCAGCCACGTCTCCCTCATGGAAGCCTTGCGGTTGAAGCGAGCCGCCAACTGTTCCAGCTTCTCCTGTCGGATCAGCTCCTCCCTCAGGGCTAGTTCCCGCTCGTGTTCGGACTTCTCCAGGCGCTCCCACGCCTTGTTGATGTCGGATATCATCTTGCCCTCCTTGGGGGTGTACGGCTTCTGGTTGTTGGCGCGCATGCGGGACTGCAGGGTGAAGAGCAGCACTTCCAGGTTACCCTTCTCCACAAACCTGGAAAGAGAATACAGATTCATTATGTTCGCACATTTAGTTCCTGACCAGACATATTAAAAATACTCATTCGTTCTTCTCTTTTGTATGATTATTATTTATTCCTGTTATTTGAATATTTCACATTTTTTCTAGTTACCTGTTGTATACTTATCATCAAATAACTTAATATTTAAACTTTTTGTATTTGTTACTTGAACTGTTAACATTTGTATTCATAGCATTTCATGGTGATTTTGTTTTTGGTCATTTTTATAGGAAGCTAAACAAAAATGTTTTCTATACGATATACATACAATTAATTGCATGTAGGTACCGTATTGAAAGAATGTTATCAAAATAATTGTGTCTCTTTGGGGGCAAATACAATAATATGTAGGCCCTACAGTATGTACATTTTAAAAATTACATAAGGAGACTGGATTTAATTGGTTGTGACTAAGAATGATGCCCAGCCAACTGGACCTCCGACTCACTTGGGAGGTTTCTCAACGGTCCGGTATGTGTTAAACTGTGTCAGCTGTTGCTGCACTCCCACCAGAGAGTTAGCGAACTCCCTCTCTCCGAGAGCCGTGATGGTTCCCTCGATCCATCGCAGGAGGTCGCTGGTCAGTCCCTCGTATTCCTGGACCATCCGGTCGTTCTCCATCGCGATGCCGACCACCTAGAACAACACGAGTCTAAAGTTAGATCAAGGAGGAACAAAGACATCCAATTAAACATCTAAAATTAACAAAGAAAAAAATAAGATGGTTAAAATACGATTTCTCTCTGCGCTCTAAGAAATACCGGTACCGGTACACGGGTTAAAATGAAGCCAATTTACCAAGACTAATCATTAATCAAAAGTTCCTCCCAAGTTTTAACTTACATTACCAAAAACACAAGTTTGCAAGACACTCAAACTGGGATTCATATTTAAATTTATATATAATAGAATAGGACCTCAGGGCTGCCGTTTTAACGGATTTTATCCGTTTTTACGGATATTTAGGGTGCAAAACGGATAAACGGATTTTTAGTCTTATTTACGGATATTTCGTTTATTACGTTTTCTATGCTTATTTTTGTATATTTGAATCTGTGCGGGCTTATTTCGATTGTAAACATTGAAGGCGGGGCGATAATCGATTCGACTTTAGATAGGGGGCGGAGCAAGGGCGGAGCCGTGTCCCAGACATTGTAGAAGAGAGAAACTGCTTCTGTGTAGTAGTAACTGCCAGAACAGTTGCTTTTGGGAGGATGCAAGATAAATTGAACAGCCAAAGACAAACGATGGATATTGGAGCCTACAAAATTGTTTTCTTTCGTTTTTGTTTATAAAGTTTGGATTATGTGATCTTAAACATGAAAAATAGAATTAGTATATGATTAAAATGTTATCAACAAGTTCTGCAAGACTGCAATGTTATTTATGCCCAGTTCATATAAAGTCGTAAGGTTTAGTCGTAGTCGTATGGTTTAGTCCTAGTCGTAAGGTTTAGTAATCGTCATGGTTTGTTGTTTTGTTGTTTGCTTTGTTGCAAGTGATGTTTCGATCTCTGATTCGCTGGTCGTAAGAATTTGTTGTTTAGTCATAAGAAAGATGAACATTCAGCTTTGTTATGACAACGACTACGACTAAACCATAAAACTAAACCTTGTGACCGTGTGTGAACAATAACATGTGTTTCATATGTTTCATCTGCTTCTTAGGACTAGGACTACGACTACGACTTTATGTGAACTGACCATAATAGACACAACACATGGGCCTAGGCCAAAATTTGATGCAACATTCCTAGGGCCTAGGCCTAGGCTGCTAGGCCTAAGAATTTTTTAACCAGGTCAGATTTAAAACAGATTTTCTGTAGGTTAAATACAGTAAGATTTCTCTTATCCGTGTTGGATGAGACCGGGGGCACCTCGGATTTGCGAAAAACTCGGATGGCGCGGATCAATTGTTTATTTGCTCTCGTAGCATAGCCTGATGTGGTAAAATGATATATGACACATGTAATGGATAAAGGAACATAAAATACACACGATACACTTCATACAGGGTATACTAAATGATTTAATAGCTTGTAATTCAAGCTCACGAACACACGTACACAATTAGGCCTAGGGCCTACATGTCGTAATAAAAACGTATGTCTAGGCCTAGGCCTAGGCCTAAACTCGACGCAGTAGGCCTAGGCCTACAATGCAAACATAGGCCTAGGCCTAGCTCTCTTTCTCATGTGGGAAAACCTCTCACTACTATGCCCGCGCTGAAGCTCACGACGCAAGATAAGTCTGGGAAAGAAATAAGATAAGCCCAGGAATAACAATTCAATGCGTCGTGATTACGAATTTCGTGAATCGGTTGAAACATGATTGCATCTAGTTCCACAACGACCATCTTTGAACAGCTGTGTGTGAGATGGCTGGATCGTATGCGCACGCGCAGGCGCGCGACGCACACTGACCTCTATATGCTCAGTGGGTGGCACTGATGCTTACCGGCGATGCGCCCGACGCACACTGACCACTGAACTCTATACGCTCAGTACACTGATGCACACTGCTCGAAAGTCGAGATATATCGCCGATCTATCTTCTTTGCACTCACTCGTAAGGCATGCCTACAAATGTATGCGAGTACATTTAAAAAAGTGCGGCGCGGCGTCTGTAATTTTTTTTATGTTTTATTTACGTATTTAAAACTTTAATTTTTTTTTTTTTTTTTTTGGCGGCTCGGTTAACACGGAACATCGGATAAGAGGAGATCGGATAAGAGGGTTCTTACTGTAAGTAACATTTCACATTTTTATTTAATCTTTTCAAGCAACTACGGATGTTTCAGGCTCATTTATTCTCGTCTGTGCATAGGCCTAGGCCCTTGGCAACTTTTAGGTTATGATGGTACGTAACAAAATATAAACATCCCATTTAGCCATTTTCATAGTTTGTTCAATAAAATTAACGTTTTTAGACTTTTCACGAACATTTGCGGATTTTTAACACCCTCCAACAGGATTTGAAAAAAATGTCAGTGGCAGCCCTGGAATAGGTCCCACTGACAATGAATATGATTTCTCTCGTGTCATTCACGGTTTGACATGTATGTGCTACACTTCAAAAGGAAATATATTAATAGTAAGATTAAATTCAGTTGCTAGCACAGTGCAGACAGAATCTAAATCCTAACCAAACATCAAAGAACCGAACAATGCACCAAGCCTACCTTGCCGATACGCTTGCCCTGTACTGTCTCTTGCTTCATCTTGCTGAAGTAATGGTAGTACGTAACCACGTACGTGATGATCGACTTTTCATCGGGATGCTCCACAAAGATGTCTGAAAGAGAATAACATACACATCATGAACACAGGCAGTCAACTCCATAAAACCCAAATTGTAAAGGACCACAGAAAATGGAAAGGTTTCTGTTTTGAACAACATGCCTGCAAGTTATAGGCTGCAATTTGTTTACAAAGGGAAAATCTTGAAAGAGCCTTTTCACTATTATTAAATTGGTTTAATAATGTCAAAAGTCATGCGTTACAACAAACGTCTTTAACAAATTAATTAACCAATTTTAACACAAAACTGTTTATTGTGGTACCACAAGCAGCATACTATAAGAAGACCTGACCATTATTATGCAACGATAAATCATTTCCATTTGGAGGTTGTTGTCATGACTTTCAACTGTAGGGGCCTACAAGACAAATATCATATTACACTGTAAAATTTAGGCTTTTATATTTGCTTTGCTGATGTTTAATTAATAATTACACATGGTGACAGTGGATCAAAAGAGGGAAATAGCTTCAAGGCTTGAGAGAAAATGTTTACAAGGGCCAAAAAAAAGCTAGACAAAAATTAATCGGGGCTAGGCCTATATGATTCTAGGATATAAAATGTTTGTGTATATGGGGGATAAGAACCCAATAAACTAGAAACAAGATAAGAGAGTAGGGCCTTTAGCTCCCATATAGACACAGAAACAGTATTAATATCATGTAACGGGCCACAGTACCTTCGGCATCTAGGAGCTTGGTGAGCCCGAGCTTTTCTTCCGCGACATTGAACGAGTTATTAAGGTTGTAGATGGCGTTTGACTTGGACAGCTTCTCAAACTGGATGAGATCTGGCCTGTGTTTGTGGATAATTGCGTTGAAGGCGAGGCCGTCTCGCCAGGAGGTCGTGAAGTTTCGGACGTTGACGTTGTGGTAGCCGGCGGTCTTCATCTGGCACCAGAGCAAGAGAGCGTCCTTTGCTGACTTGGTCTCCTGGTTGTCTGTCTCTTCAATTGTGATGTCTTGGATCTACAGCAGAAAGAACAAGTATGATTGTACTATATGCATAGATTTCAAACTGGCTCAATAAATATAAGTAAATAATACCATAACAAAATATCACAAAATTTGTTTCAACATATTTTAAGATGGAAAAGAATACTAAATAAATAAAATAGTAGTAAATTAATAATAGGTTACGGGCAAAGTGGAAGGGAAAATTGTAAAGTTTGAACAAAATTGGGATAGAACTACAGGTAATTTATGACATGAAAAAAGTAGAAAGTCTGAGGGCTGTTTCAACCGCTCCATGGATTGATATGATATGATAATGAAAGGCCTACTATAGGGCCTATCATATTCTTACAAAAAAATTACATACTTCAAATTGAAAGCCTACTCAAAAGATGTAACGGGGTAGATACAAGCACTTTATTGACTCAGTTCTCGTTGACAGCTGTGAAGAACACATCTCCCCATTTAGGGCTTACGGACATGGGATAGATAGTACCACCTTGCCCCCTTCCACTTTTCTCTACTGATCAACTCGTGACATAACTACACTTGCAAAACACAGGTCTAATGGGCAAGATGAAATTTAAGAGCTGACTAAACAAAAGCAATCACTTAAATTAATCTATAGTCAATGAAAGCTACTGACCTGGAACCTTAGGATAATGGTCCATATGAGACCCAAGCTAAGTCGAGGGTTGCCATCAACGATGTCATGTGATCCCATGTTCTCAAGGTGAACCCGTTGTTCCCTCAGGAACTGTAGGGCTTTGTCCACGTTCTCTAGGCAGTGGATACGCATCTTGCCTTTCGTGGGCCTTGGCTGAAACACATCAAGAAAACCGCAAGTTAGTGGAAGAGCGGGGTTTTGTTCTTTACTTTTTAAGAAGTCATACATCAGAAAATCCTGATTGATCCGGACTTGATATCGAATGTAAGTACCTGATATGAAATTTAAAAGTTTGATCAATATTAATCTACAATTGATTAATTGGATACTTTTTGCTTGCATCTCTACCAAAATTTAACTCTCCCACTTAAAAAATTAGTTTGGTGACAAATCAAGTGATGCACCACTTTTAAATAGCAAATTGTTGATCAGCAAATTGTTGATCTAGATCCTAACCATTCAATCTTAACTTTGTCATAAAACGATTATTTTGACATAAATTGACTCAATGACATCAAAAGAAAGAGAAATTATTAATAGGGCTTACAGATTTTTCTCATTTTACAAATTGATGGATCCATAATAAAATTTGAGTTAGTTGTTAAAGTTGAAATACATTCTTTTCTATTTCTACTTCCATTGGTATTATTCTAAACCGACATCGCGTATAATTCGGTACTGACCAGTCTTTCTCCAGAGAGCACCTCCAGGAGCTTGAGGAGCATCTTGCCGTCGCGGAGATCCACATAGAGGTCGCCGATACGGGAAGACACTCGCACCAGGTGAGAGTTGACCCATTTCTGGAAAGTCTTCTTTTGAACGCTCTCACGTTCATCTGTCGAAGAGAGAGAGAGAAGCAGTTTAGTCAAAATTGGATCTAGGCCTAGTTGCTAAAAGTTATTTGCTTAAATTATGAAATCCAATAAATAGATTGATTATCTTCAGAGTCAAAACCATTCCAGAAGTTAAAAATTATTCTAAATCAAGATTTGAATCCTGGAACTGCATTTTAAGCAGATGGGTAACTCTCAAAACACTAGAATTTGAGTCCCTTGCCAAAAACTGGAGTATGTTTAAATTAATTCCATTGATTTTTTTTTAAAATTATGATTATTAGATAGATTATTACTCAATTGATTTACAAGCCACACAAAACAGAATTTATAAAGTTCAGTTACGTAACATTTTAAATTCTTTATCAGTCATCACTTGATAAAATTACAGAATAAAATAAAGCCTCCTTTCTAAAATCCTGACAAGAACATAAAGTAACATTAATGAGTAAATGGGTCGATATTTATTTCCTTTGTGAACTTTATGAACAAGGAGTATGTTTTGTAATTATAACTGAGGATATACTTCAAGCTCTCATAATGCACTGCTAACTGGCCTTTAGAAAGATAATTAACTGACAAGTTTGTGACAGTTCCACTTTTAGCTTGCGCTAGAGAATTTTAAACTAAAAACTCTTCTATGTACACAAAATAATTTCATCCAAGTAATGAACACAGATTGTATGCTTCACCGTACCTTGACAATTATCTCAGAGTTCATCTTTATTTTTCACAAAGAGGAGGAAGAAATAAGTAAACCAAACATTTACATTGCCGAGCAGTGAGGCTTTGAGTGTCAGGATGAACAGAGTGACTCTTGCTATCTTGTTAACGCCCAAGTAGAAACAAGAAGGCATAAAGAGGCTTTTAAGCAAAATTGCTTAGCTAGGTATTTCTACTCGACTCATGAAACGGACAAAGAGAATGCATTACACAGGTACTTGCTTAAGTGCATCAAGTGTGATACACCTTTTATCATAAAGCCTATATATTTCCAATTCATTTTTCCATTTCCCATGTTAAACACTGAACATGCCTCGTGTACAAGGTCCACATTGCAAATTAAATTATGTTATTAGAGGCCTACACAATATCGTTTTGTTTCATTCAGATATTCAATTCTAGAGAGAAAATTTAAATGGATGAGCGTAGCGAGCGAAGCGAAGATTCCATTTCACTACACTGGAGAAAAAAACCCGGAATGTTTTTTTTTTCTTTCTTTCTTTCTTTCTTTCTTTCTTTCTGTATTTTTGTCTGTTTGTTAGCACGATTCCGGCTAAACCGATACTCCAATTGCGATGAAATTTTATGGAGACCTTCAAAATCTCTGAACTTAGAACTGCCACGTTTTTGAGCGCCATCGAAAAATTATTTCTCATAAAAATCGCAATTTTACGATTTTTTTCGATTTTTTGAAAATTTATTTTACTTATAACATCTACATGCTTTATCCGATTTTAATGATTTTTTCACAGAACCTTAATTTTATGAATTAAGATATTCGTGTGAAATTTGAGCACAATCGAAAAATTATTTCTAATGAAAATAGAAACTTTGTGGGTTTTTTCATTTTTAAAACAATTTTTTTACTTATTACACCTACATGCTTGATCCTATTGTAATATTTTTTCACAGAACCTTAATTTTATTAATTTATATATTCGTGTGAAATTTAAGCGCAATCGAATACTTATTTCTTATAAAAATCCCAATTTTTTTCTTTTTTTCTTTTTTTAAAATTACGATTAATTAAAAAAAATTAAAATTTAAGTTTATTTTTGTTAAATTTAATTTAATTTAAAAAAATTTGAACTTAGTATAATTTTTTCACAGAACAACAGAAAATCCGCATACACATGGCAGCTCAATGCACCAATACGCTCATCCAACAACGCGGCGGACTTAAGCGTTTTCCTAGTTTATTTAGATCTACAACAACGCCATCACAGGTTTATAGCAACATGTCAGACAACATTGTTGATGGCATCGCGTGCATTTTTTTCCCCCGTCCGGACGGGAAAGAATATTTTGTCCTCTTTTGTAAGAAACTTAATTGTCTCATAGCAAGTAATAACATTATCTTCGAATAAGGGTCTTATAATTTTTTGTCAGAATGGGAGACTGATCTAGAGAGGAAAAACAATGTCTTACGTGTCCATGAATCCACAGTACAGTAAATTTGTAACAAAAATGTTTGCATGTGCAATCAAAATGATACCATTCCATTACTCTAGTAGGTACTAGAGTGCCTACAAAGAAATTACCTCATAAAACACTAATGCAAGTTAACGAGTTAATCAGGGTCAGCGGCAACTAGAGTTAAGTGAACCTAAGCTTGTTATTGATACAAGAGTACCATTAAATCACTCGAGCATAACAGTCAAGATTCAAAGTAAAAACATTTGGGTTCAATCACTCGCATTATCAGTCTGCAACAACCACACAACACATGTAACGAGTTAGTGGGCAGTGATCTCACCAGCTATTTAGTTTAGCTTTGATTTCCACTAGGCCCAGTGCCCAATAATCAACACAAGCAAAGCATTTACTTGTAAATTAACTAAATGATAGGTTAATAGCACATCAATCGTCGATTTGAACAACAGCTTGGTCCCTTTTTAATATATGTAATTTAATATTACACCACAGAAGTTAGACCTAGGCTATTCTATTAACCATGAAATTTAAATTAGGAACCGTCACATCACTATTTGCCAATAAGATCATTCCCACTTGTCGTCTATGAACATTATCAATCAGCCGCGTTTAACATTGAAATCTCACACGTCAGCAACCATATTGCATGATTTGGGCAAATAAAAGCGCGCACACACAGATGTTAGATAATTTGTAACTAGACAAACCTCGAAGTTCACGGAACACTTTATCATAGTACAACTCTACCGACTCCATGGACACCTTACATAACAGCTGAAGGTGGTGGTATGTATATTACAACAGAGCACTGAACCTTTTAGCACCGCGCCAAGGTTTGTACTAGTTACCACCCGTGTTCTAGCAAAGTCTCATTCGGCCTGTTAGCGTCTGCATGTAACTCTATCAAGTGATAACAAGTTAACAGGAAGTACTATTGCGGTAACAAAACCGAGAGACCCTAATGTATAGGAAAGGAAGTTGCGTGTACGACTACAAGTGCTCACCACATTTTATTGCAACGTCGAACATGAACTTCAAAATAATCTAGGAACCCCCCCCACCCCCCTCCCCTTCATTGCAATGTCATTTAAAAGGGAGCATCTTGTAAATACATTGCAATTTGCCATTGGTATATTTAAAATGAAGCCGTGCTGTAAAGAAATTTTGAAACAAAATTCAGTCATGGAAAAATTTTAGATCAAGCATCATTACTACAAAATGAAGTCTGTTTTAAAAAAATCTAAATTGCCATCTCAAATGTGAAATTTAAAATGTGTTTCCACTAATTTGTCATGACCATGTTACGTTTGTGCCAATTGTGTGTTTCCTGGTTAAACTAAGTAGACCTAAATGTACTGCATATAGCTTAGCATTTAATTAATTTTGTCACTTATGTTGCAAGTATAAATTTATACATTGATGAACATGTTTTGGAGCACATCACGATCATTCTATAGATAAAAAGTGTTGGAAGTGTTGAGTAGGAACTTTTTTAAAGTAACACCTTACTTTTTTCACAGCAGTAACTTATTCCTTTAGTACGCCACAGGCAGCAAGGATTAGCTGGTTGAATGAAACCTTGTTGTACCGCGCTTCCCGATAATTCTCTCTAAAAGTTCCTTTTTTAAGTAGCTTTTAGCAACTTTTTTGACAAGGAACATTTTTTAAAGTAACTTACGCAAGACTGAGTGTTGGTACCATGAACCAGTGTGCTCCACCAGGAAGACACCATTACAGAATGTGAAACTGACCTGCTAGTGCTTTTATCCTGGATCTCTCAAACAGTCTGGATGAGGAGTTGCCCCCGTCGTACTCATAGTCATCGATGTTCTCCTGCTGTAACGTCGGGTCCCAGCGGACTATCGAGATGTCGGTCGTCATAGCGACGACACGGCTGGGTCAAACCCTGGAACACAGAAAGAAACGCACGTTTTAGAACATTGCCATAACAGGTGTCACTTCATGTTTCTTTGGTGTCATATCAAAACTATTAACAGTGACATTTAGTCTGTTGGTTCTAGAAAGTTGTTTAGAATAAGAGATTCCTTTTTGATTTGAATGTAGCAAAGCCGTAACATCTCGCTTCTCCCTAGAAAGAGCCTTCGCGTTTACTTTTGCAGCTGTATTGAGTAGAGAATGGAAACGAGTATAAAATAAGCTAAAGTTATTTTATGATAAATTAAGTATTTTCCATACAATCAGTTGCAAATAAGTGGTGCTAGTGTGTAAGGTTAAAAAATCTTATCCCATATTAATATTGGTTGCTAGCAATTAATATTATTTAGTTCATTCTCAATTTACTGATCACCGAGTATTGATCAGTAAGAAATGTGAAACTAAAAGACATAATAATTAATAATAATTAGTCACAATGATTAAAAAAACGATGATGATTTCTCTTACAAAGTGTTAGTGTAAGGTTTAGATGACAGTTCAACAGCCACGCCTACAAGGGTGATAGCTGACAGGACAACACCTGGTAATAGCGTTTGCACAGCTGCGGTCACCGGTAAGTTGTGAACTGTATGAACCTAACGTAAATTGTCTTTGGCTTTCTTCGAAGAGCACAGACTGTCATTCATTATGGCTTCTCCCCCCCCCCCCAGGTGTTTTACCGGTCGTCATGCATGCTTTCTTTGGCATGTCTAACAGTACCCACCTAAAAGATCAATGTTTGTGCGTGTGGTAGTCGGTAGACAAGAAGCAGAATTAATTTCATAAGATGGAAATTATTCAGAAGGACGTCAGTTGTGAGACAATGTGTTGATATAACTGCAGCAGTATCGTATTTTAATACCGGTATGACGTAAATATATTGCATGACTATTAACCAGGTGACACCGACTGATATATCTTATGATGAGTTAATTATAAGGAGTCTCGCAGTGAAACAGGGATATCCACGTTTTACATGTTCTGAATTTATTTTTCTAGCTTTCATTATTTTGAGCAATAAAAATTTGATTTTATGCAAATGCACTGTACATGACGATCGAGTGACAGCCGCAGAATGGCTTCAAAAAGGTTAACTTTTCACTTTTTTTAACTCTACATTCGGTGTGAAACTGCATCCGAAAAACCGAACCAATAAATTGTTCACAAGCTCATCAAAGTGAAGTTTGGTCCGGCTCAAATGTCCTTTTTATAAACCCGTCTGGTTATAGTGTCCAATAACCACATCGGATGCACTTAGCCAAGGAAGCCCAACATTGCAGCAAAGTCTGTGAACCCGACGACCACAAAAGACCTGACGAAGGTTTGAAACCCAAGAGAAAAAATTGGATTGATTTAGTTGAATATAAAAACTGTCCCGAGTTAGGTCTACTAATTTCGTAGTCTATTCCCAACATGCTAACTGCCAAGAAGGGCGCGTACGTAGAATAGGCCTAAAACACGCGACAGAACGTGACGTCACGCCCTTGTGTCACAACCGGTGACAACTCCATCGACGTCGACGTCGACGACGCCTCCCCCCCCCCCAAACCAAAGCGTGACGTAAATACTTAGCGAACAGCCAACTGAACGTCTTGACAACAAGTAAGTATAGCGTCCATGTAGATAAAAATAGATTTCTGCAGAACAGCAAAGCTAGCCCCCCCCCCCCCCAAACCTTGCGATCAAGAGCATGGATGTCATCAAGTTTGTTATGTATCTCCACTATTTGTTACTGTAGGCTACACCTCGTATTATATTCGTAGCCGATAATAAATAACATAGAATATTAGTGAAAAGCAATATTGCACATTTACAATTTTCTTTAAGTTTATTTGGATTCAGGGCGCGTCAACCGCGCTACTCTAGAGGAAAGGAAAGTCTCTTGCTGGTCAGAACCAGCCAAGAGTAAGGGGACACACAACGCGGTCGTCATCGTCTTTGTCATCGTTCCTGTTTTCATGGTCGTCGTCGTGGAGGTCGTCAAGGGAAGGGGGAGTTCCCCGACGACGACCGCCAGAGCTCGCCGCTAGTTTCGAGGAGTTAATATACTCCCCTACTTACCAGTTGATGTGGCTGGCCGATGTATAAATAGCATCGAATATAGTTAGGGAATACTGCACGCTTACAGGTGAAATACTATCTGGAAGCAATACAGGTGCAATACTATTTTCAAAAGTACCATCTAGTTGCAAAAAGCTTGACATGCCCCTCAAAACTAAAGCTAAGTACTAAACTTATTGACGATTGACGTGTATTAAAACTAGGCTGCTCATATCTTCATATTCATGTTTTAACGTGATGAGAATACGAAATATAAACACCGTTCACATAAGAACTAGACATGTAACAACGAAATCTTCCCATCCCGAGAACAACGAGAAAGACTCGTAATTAAAATGTTTTTTCAAGCAATTAGTTGTTGTTTACATCAATTTTGGGGGAATGAACTGGTTAGTTATACGTAGACTAACGTTCAATTAGATTTTTAGGTGGTGGGAACAAGAAAGCCGGCATTGAAATGTTTACAATTAATGTGTATAATTGTTAAAATTAATGTGTATGAAATTGAGATGTGTTGCTACGTACGTCCTACACTCTTATACGAGTACGACTCACGTCATTGACAGAAAATCAAAAACATGCTTTCTAAATCCTAAAGTCAGTAAAGTGAACTAGGGCCTAATATAGCTATATCACGCAGAACGAACTAATAATCTAGTTATATCACGTCGAGTCTGTAGACTGCATGGAAAACGAAGTGGTAAATTAGCTTGATGATATGCTAAAGGTTAATTTATAGTCCCCCGCCAAGTGAGATAATTTACATTCTACGGAGGGGAGATTTATGCGGCGGCATTTATAGTGATTTGTTTACACTTCCCTCGGGATAAAAATTGAACATAATAGTCGCCGTCCGCCGATAATGTTCTGTGAAGAAAAGCTAAGGGCTAAACGTCAAAATTGAAAGCTAAGGGTTCGTAAAATTAACATGTGCTTGTTTTCCTTGCGTACCATTGGAAAACACTACATTAAATTATTGCTGTTGTCTGTTTCAGGCGCGGTAGGCTACGTGTCGGTATCGTAATGCACTCGACGCCGTTCTTATGACGATTAGCATCGCTGCCCAGTGTCTACGCATCTACGCATTTGTCTTTCTCCACCCTCATGTATTGATTCACTGTCAGATACAATCTGGGCTAAACTTACCAAAGAAGAGAAACTCTCCACAAAAATAACGAGGGGCATTGTGGGTGGATCAGCTGAACAACAGAGGAAACAACAATAAATTATAAATTAGCTTTGCAGTGTCTTAACGGTTTTTAAAATTACATAGTTGAGCTCCAACGTTTATCGAAGGCCACTTGTTGCGAATGAAGTGCATCGCCTTTGAGAAGAGTGCTCGTGTTTTGTTTTCGTAGAAAAAGAAAGATGGCCGCCGCTAAGGCCCCAGACATAAAACCTCTCCCGCTTATTATACAGAATAGTGACAGTGACAATCTACTTGGCTCGGGTTTTCAAAGAAAAAAAAGACATAATACAGTTCAGAAGGATAAGAGTTTCCTTGTTTTCACGATAAATCCTGAAAGAGATGTCATATTACCATCAGTTTTCGTATTTTATTGCGTCAGCCTGCAGTTTTATTCTGAACCCTTGTATTTGTCTTTGGCCCCCTCCACAGCAATAACCTGTCTGGCTGCCACCCTCCCTTATGACTGTGTGAGTCATCGTCGCCGGTGGCTACGCAGAGAAAGTGCGTGCAACAGAGTTCCTCCCCTCGACGCACAATACAATGGAATGCTTGAGCTTTTTTTTGTGTTTTACCATCACCCCACTGCAAGGCTATTCTGAATTGAACCCATTATAAATAAATTTACATTTTAATAGGCTTGTTGGGTAACACATTATTATTCATATCATCAAGACAAACAGTAGGTTTCCTAGACAAGTTAGCAGCATCAATCAATCAATCAATCAATCAATCCTCAACAATAGTGTTATGATGCGGTGGCATTATACGTCACCGAGTGATCAGAATGCCTCAAGACGATGTCAATATTATTTGTCATAAACTGCATCAGTATGAAAAAAATATTCTATACAAATTATGATAGTTTGCTTTTACTTTACTTTTTCCCTAGGTCAAAGTGCATAATATCCCTAACAGTCTTGGTGGGACGTCTACGTACTCAGTACTACATTAATCAACCAACCCAAATTTGATGATATTGCTACTTTTACAAACCAAATTTTAGAACATTGCTTATTGGATGAGCGTAGCGAGCGTAGCGAGCGAAGCGAAGATTCCATTTCACTACACTGGAGAAAAAAAATGCGGAATGTTTTTTTTTTTTTTCTGTATTTTTGTGTGTCTGTTAACACGATTCCGGCTAAACCGATACTCCAATTGCGATGAAATTTTATGGAGGCCTTCGAAATCTCTGAACGAAGAACTGCCACGTTTTTGAGCGCAATTGAAAAATTATTTCTCATGAAAATCGCAATTTTACGATTTTTTTCGATTTTTAAAAAATTTCTTCAGCTTATAACACCTACATGCTGTGTTAGATTTAAATGATTTTTTCACAGAACCTTAATTTTATGAATTTAGGTATTCGTGTGAAATTTGAGCGCAATTAAAAAACTATTTCTCATGAAAATCGAAATTTTACGTTTTTTTCTTTTTTAAAACAATTCTTTGACTTATAACACCTACATGCTTTATCCTATTGTAATAATTTTTTCACAGAACCTTAATTTTATAAATTCATATATTTGTGTAAAATTTGTGCGCAATCGAATAATTATTTCTTATGAAAATTTCAATATATTTTTTCTTTTTTTAAATTACAATTAATTTAAAAAAAAATTAAGTTAATTTTTCTTCTAATTTAATTTAATTTTTAAAAAAATCTTCAACTAAGTAATGATTTTTTCACAGAACAACAGAAAATCCGCGTAACACAATGGCAGCTCAATGCACCAATTACGCTCATCCAACAACGCGGCGGGACTTAAGCGTTTTCCTAGTTTTCGAACCAACTCATCAGCTCCCCGCCGTACCTCGAGACTACGCCACTGATCAAGTGACCAGTGTCGCACTAAACTAAATCACCTCTCGCCTCGGCCACCTGGACGTGAAGCGTGACAATGAGATCATAAACAACGCGAGCGGAACGGGAGTACGACAAGGGTCAGTGCTCGCACCTTTGTTCTTCATCTGTCTGTACCCGTTGAGACGTGACGAGTGAATCGTTCACTTGAGTCGAACATACACGAGAATGAGATAAATTAAATGTATGATTAGTTTGTGTTTACTTATTACCGTATGCGCCATCCCATTACATCCTGAAAATTGCCGAGACATAGGCCTAATCAAAATAACGGCGGAAATCCGAAATGGAATAGATCGAATACGACTCACTAGAACAAATTGAAATATGAGCAAAGCTATGGTTTATGTAACACCATAATACAGCCTTGCTTTGCCCTTGTGCCCCCCCCCCCCCCTCACATGTAATGTGACCTCATCACATGCAAAGTAATTCATGAACCTGTATTATCCTAGATATATCATGTCACTACGACGGAGGGAGAAGGAAACATAAATTATCTGCAACATATAATAAATATTTTTGTAGGCCTATCACCATTTCAGCGCACGAAGTAGTCTTATTAATATTCCAAAATTATGCACAAAGTGTAATATTGTAATCCGGGTCATGGCTGGTATATTATTGATCGCAGTACAGAAACATTTCACATGCGCTACTAAAATATTTTCCCAGAAAGTCTTATTCACAAACCGAGAATAAGGGCTACTCTCGGGTAACATACAGGTAACATCCCCCTACATGCAGTAAGGGCTACTCTTTAAAATAATTTGAGGATCGTTTTCCGCCAATTAAACCATAATTTGAGAATCATTTTCCGCCAATTAAAACCCACCGCTACATGTACGACTTGAGTTACGAAAACGATTTCAGTGTTCGTATATGTTGGACATAAAGCTCGGAATTGCACCATTGTTTTCGTAGGAATCGTTTTGGTGGGGCGTTACCACCACCAAGGTTGGGCGAGTGTATCGACTTACTGCGGAGCTGACCACGACAGACGCTGACAGACTGTGTATGCTTGTAGTTGTGGGAACGCTGAAGATTCAACCGAAGACACCTTGCCTTGTTGTTCACATATTACATAACCAGGTTTTAGCTTTTTTTAGAGTAATGATAAAGAGGAAATACACAGATGTCAGAAATTTGACTACAACAGGAGCATTCTCAATTTTAATAGGCCGGGTGCGAGTACTCACGATACATTTTAGCTCTTATTCAGCTCATGCATAATTAAAATCAATAATCATTTATTATAAATTATCAACAGTGACGGAGAAATAGACCGAATAACCATTAGTTGACGGTTTTTCAATATCCAGCTAATAATGGAAACAGATTATAAATGCACTGCGACTAATTTCCAATGCCAGTAATTGTTTATAGAGGGTTGGGTGACTGGGGGTTGGGGGGGAGGTGGCGTCAAACCAGTCTTAACTAATTTAATTTTCCAGCACGGAGTTGGCAAAATAAAGCAATTATTCTCCCTCTCTCTCTATCTACTGTCGTAAAACTTTATTAGTCAAGGCAAATATTCTTTGGCGCAACGTTTGGCACAACAACGGCAAAAAGCCTTTGAGCGTTGATACAATCTCGCTCTTATTAGTCACCTCGGATTTAATGCTAATTTTCACCGGGGTATTTATGAACGGTACCGAATCTCAATAGAGCAAGAACGACTTTTTGGAGTACATTTAGCTGGAAGCTGGAAGGAATCATTTCCTGTTCATAACAGTGATCTCCCTTTGGCGGTGGATATCATAAGAATCGAGTTTCCAGACATTATGATGCGACATCAAACAGAAAAAAACAATTCCAGACGATCCAATTGTGGGTACGTGATCGTCTCGTACCCCAGGACTACACAGCCAATGCAATCCCTCAATGATGTCTATTGCTCAAGTACTTTTTCACGTGTTGGCAACGTTTATGGGGTGAAGTGCAAACTGCAATCACAAGTAGCTATAGGATTGGAACCACCATTATTGTATCAATTAATCCTCGGATCATGAGTTTCATATAGTGATGTTCCAACGGCCACAGGATAATCGCCCGAGGCATTACAACGTCATGGAGGTGCTAAAGGATATATACCAGGCACTAAAGATTCTGTAATTTGTATGTGAACAAGATCAAGAATGGAAATTCGATAACACGTATGCCTATAAATATCAGAATAGCCTACACAGTACATGTCTCTCTTGTCTTAAATGTGTCAATTTTGATTCGCCAATCGTGCTTTGCCTATATTTACATACGTAATACACACAGTAACCAGTCTAGCATGTAAACGATCAGCCAAGCCAGGTAGAAAAGAAACTACAAATTACACCTTAAGTGTTGATGGCTTCCGGCTTACGTAGTCGGCTCGTAAAACTAATCAGTCGCGCATAATGGCCGGCTAATTCTGATCGCGGTCAAGGCCATTATCACCAAAATACATTTCCAATAAGACGCTGATTAATTTGTGAATATTTGATTATCATTATGATGCCTCGTTCGGGAAAAGCAAAGAGTACAGTCGGTAAGCATAAGGCAGGTAATCAGTGCGTTAGTTACCTAAGAAGCCATGTCGGTATGCAAATGATACGATCAAGAACATGACATTAATTTTAACAGTTTCTTGTACGCTCTGTCGGTGTCCTGTGTGTATCTTATGGGAGATCAACGTAGGCATTGATGGCAATGGTTTTTAATAAAACTAAAGAGAACACCAAAATAGTGGATATTGACCGAAGAAGCTCAAGCGTAACGCGCGCGACTCTGATTCGGAGGTCAGAGTTCGATTCCCGCCACCGGCAATCCCCACTGGAAGAGTTTTCGAATGTAATTCCTTCAGCAGTCGTTGAGTCGAGAATGCTGGGATTGAGTCCTATAAACATCCTTGGACATTCCCTATAGTTAGTCATCCGGTAATACTGGGGTGTACCCTACAGCAGGTAGTTTTAAAAGTCGATTGTGAATGCAAGCCATGCAATACAAGATTAGAGCACTGTGGTTATCTAGTGAAACAATCCCTACTTGTTGGACACCGTGTAGTTATTTCGGGTGGTTAAATATGTATACGCTTCCACTTCAGCGCGAGGTCACAACAATCACGGCCACTTGTATCATTACAACACTGAATCGATACGTCGAGCACATCTGTAGTGTGGCCGGCCGGCAGGCGTACTTCAGGTAGGCACGTGTGTTGGGGTGTGAAGTGGATAGCCACCACAATGTACACAGCTGACGCGTAGGTCAGAAGTCAAGATCTCTTCAATACAAACTGAAGAAATAGTTGTCATTTGACCCTGTCTTTAGACCCACTATTTCACGTTTTACTATAATAATTATCAAAGAAGACAAAACGTGGATTATTTAAAAATTAAAAAAAACATCAAAGACAACGTGGCCGCGACTCGTAGTTTATTTTCGATCTTCCCGAACAATATACTTTTACAGATTTGCGAACTTTTATCAATTGCCACAACTTTCGAATTTCGTCTAAAAAAGAGTTTTAGAGTGGGAACTAATAATGGCGAACCAAATTCAATATTCGGTTTTCGAAAAGACGTCGGGTTGAGCCGGGATAAGCCCACCGCGCTCTCAGAGATTCTCGTTCCACATCCTGGCTGGATGGAGCGCCATCCCATCCCATCCTACCCCACTAAATTTAGAACATCGCAACCGCTCTGCTTTCATATCCTGCTTGTTTGGAATCAATGAAAGCCCCATCCCTGGCTGCGCCAACACATCTCGACTCGATCATCTCCCCCTGCCTGCTCTGAGGTAGGCCACTCAGCTCAGCACTCACGGACATGTAAACAAAACCACCACGCACTACGATCTTTTAATGTTGGGGTTGAACGAGACGAGTGTATATACAAACAATTGCCGAGGCGGAGATAGAAAGGGCAAACTTGACTCCCGGGTCCGTTCGGTCCACATTTCAACCCACGAAATAATACCACAATTTCATACCACCAAGTCGAGGGAAGATGTTGTTATCATTTTTGTTTTTAATTAATATTTGTTCTAATTGCCGAGGTCTATAATTATTTCTGAAAATTTGTATTGGTATGTGTCGCAGGCCGATAGGATGTTGGTGGACCCGCGGAGTAGATAGGAGTAGGGGAGGGGGTAGATGTTCACCCGCAAGGACTTCTGCGTAAATGGAGACTGGTGTCTAGAACACCTATTTTGGGGGCTATGCGAGCCTATAAGAAGCTCGGGAGCTCGGCGTCTCGCGACTAAGCCGATAGTAGGCATAAACTCGACGTCTCGAATGCTAGACCTTTAAGAGGCATGTCTGGAAGTTCTCGACGTCTCGGAGGTCTCGACGAAGGATGGTGCGGATATTGAAGGCTTAGCAATGAAAAACAAGTGACGTAGGTTTAACTAGGATAGTGTATTGTGACAATATATACAGAGAGACAGGATAGATGTTGCGAGTGGCAGGCATAACCGAACCACTAGCGAGGCCCTCCAAGGAGCTCTCGTTTTATACAAGAGTACGGTTGTCCGAACCCAAAGTTAGACACATGACCATCCCTTGAAGAGGGGGAGATGACGTTGTATGGTGTCCTGAATGGATCGCCACAAGAACGTGAAAAAGAAATAACCGTTGCATGCTATTGACATTGAAAATAGAACACAACATAAAACTAACAAGAATGAAACAGAAACACATACAAACAATACAAGAAATAAACAATACAACCACCAGACAATATGCAAATCAAAGTTAACTTATGAAAATAGATTGTCTTCTTGCTTGATGTTTCAATAAAAATATATATGTTTCATAGTTCAAATAATTGTTCTTTTATGAATATAATTGTTAATAGATAGTAAAATACGCAAAGTATATATTATTATATTCATATCTTTATCACTCGCGTGAAGTGGGGTTGCAACAAACTCCCACCTCGGAAATGAGGTCGGCTCATTTTCGAACTTTAACACACACGGCACGCGCTCACGCACACGATACGCGGTAATGTAGTACGGGCTCCAACCCGGGTTTGAGGGGTGTCGATCTCAGCCAAGAGGACGAATTCGCTGATGAGGGGGGGGGGGGGGGGGAGAAAAAGCCAAGAGGTTGACTCGACGATCTGCCCCTTTGGTGACCACCAGGAATGGCGACTGGAACACCAATGGAACTGCGAATCGCCTCGGACCTCGGACAGTGACTTGGCCGTGCATGACAGTCATTGTCATGATGGAAATGCCAAGTCGTCTCTACTTCTTCTTTCTTCCTCCACCTTAGTGTTGCAGGTGCGGATGGTATATTGGCAGGTTGGAGGAAGGACGTATTTACAAGGAATGATTTAAAGTAGGGCGGTCGCCTTGAGGTTGTTTGCGTATGTAAACAAAAGATTCTAGGAAGTATCACATGGACGAGGGACGCTGCGTGATTTCACGCAAGGTGTAGAGGGGGGGGGGGGTTTGTTTACTGAGGATTTAGCCTGTCGGGTCTCCGACTTGCCCTCCCACTCCTGGTTTAATTAGAGTCCTGCTTTCGCCCTGCTTTTGGACTCGGACGGGGTGTAAACTTTTTGTATGGATCGAGTACATACACCATACTGCGTCTTCAGCTTGGCTACCCGCGAGAATCCGTCCCGGCCAGGATATACGTCCATTTACGCGGGCCAAGGGCCACTGCAATCTTTTTGCGTCATTGTTTATGAACTAGGTCCCCTTTCTTTATAGGTATTGAGGTTCTCCTTCGATGAACAACTGTATTAACTCTGAGAGATATTCCCTTTCTGAAGCGTTGCCTGAGGTCCTGCAATAGCTTTATCTTGAATTGTAACGTTTTGATAGTGATTTTATCAATTAACTCCGTGTCAATGAGCTGATTGCTAGGTGTCTCGTTTAGGAACAATGCTGGAGTTAGAGCGCGATAATCATTACAATCTTCAGATCATAAGTCAATGGCGTGAGTTTAGTATGGCTTCTATATTACACAGGATTGTAATCATTTTCTTCGTATTTGAGAATAGACTTTCCGAGAATTCGGCGTAAGTTTTTTTATCATTCTTATCATTCTCTCCCACCATCCCCCCACCAGGGGGATAGTGGAGGGATGATGAACTTCCACTTAATCTCTTTCATGAGAGATGCTTGAGTTAATTCTTCTTTAAATTTAAGCATGTTGTTTGCACCTACGAAATTCGTTCGCGTTGTCAGAATAATAGTTCGAGGCCTACCTCTTCTACTCGGAATTTGTATTGATCCAGCAGTGATAACTCTTCCCTCCACTTAGTATATTTTTCCCTTGATATCAAGAGGCAATTCTTGATTCCAGTTTATTTTAAGTTGCCAAGTTTCTTGTAACAATAACCTAGGAGGTATTGTTATGGGGCAAGTAAAACGATGGGATCGAATATCTTGTTGGTAGTGGACAATAGACTTCTTTTGTTGAAAACGTCTCCGACATCTTCAATTATCTTGTTTGTATTGCAGCTTAGCGTATCATTTACTTTACCCCCAAACAAGTCCGAGAATGTTTGTTTTTGCCGTTTTTGCGTCGTTGTCTTGATTAGAGTCTCCGTTGTACTCCCACCTTCTCAATTCAAATTGCGCGCTTTTCATCAACTCAGTGGATTCGGCGACAAATGTGGTAAGTTCTTTGTTGTCGTCGACACTGGTTAGACAATTATCGACGTAAAAAGCGTCCAGCAACTGATTTGCTGTAGCTTTGAGGTGTTTAGGAGGATTATCTAAGTGATAGTTAATTGTCGCAGCTGTATTAAACGGACGGGCTTGCCACGCCAAAAACTACCCTTGAATGTCTGAGTAATTGAATCTCTTGCATTCATTATCCTTCCACCAAAGGAAACGAAGGTAATCGCGATCTTGCTTGTTGACAGATATTGCAAGAACGCGGCTCTAATGTCGGCCGAAACACCTATCGCCTTTTGACGAAACTTCATTAGGATCCTCGGAATAAGTTCTATCAAGTTCGGACCCGTAGACAAGCAATCGTTTAGAGAAGGAGATTTATTATCTTTTCGCGAGGATGGCGTCAAAAAACCGGCCTAATGTTCGTACTACTACCCTCTTTATAACGCCCGGTGAGGTAGGTAGTGGGCTTCATTACCAATTGTTTCCGGCTTTACCTCTTCAATTATTCCTTCTTCCTTCCAACTATCAAAGATTGATGCATACTCCTCAAAGTGATTGCTATCTTTCAACTTCTTTGTTGTATTTTGAAGTCTCTTCACAGCGATGTTATAATTATCCGACAAGGTGGGTGGCCTTCGACCCAAGGCAAGTTGACTGTGTATCGACCATCTGGTTCTCTCTTGACAGTTCGCAGGAAGTGATTTGTTGTTTCTTCCGCCAACACTTGCTTTTCAAACTTGGGTCGCATTGTCTGTGATTCCCAGAACATCGAGTTTCCAAAGATCTTGGATAGTACAGTCACTTAAAAACATTGAGGTGACCATGAGAGAATCGGGGATTGTTGGACGCTATCATTATCAGTTATTTTGCCCACAAAGTCCACCCTAACCGGGTCTCGATCGCGACTGGTCCTGACTCAAGAGAGTGCATGTTGCCAGTGAATAATTTACCAGCCACGTCGGCGCCGATCAAGATTTCGATCTGTTTAGATGCGTGGCCGAAATCACTCAGCTTTATATGCTTTTCCTCTAACTCGGAAATCCACGCACCTATAGGAATACTCCTGTATATTTACATATCTCGGGGTTATCTAAGACTTTAAAATTACATCTATAATCGTTGTCGGGGTTGGCAGGTGAACTTCGTATTCTTTATGTTCTCTAGGTGTAGTCACCTGACCGCCAAACAAGCCGTGTTTTAAAGTTTCTCGTTTCTTTACTTTGTACCACCCATTTCCCGAGCTATTGTACTAGTAATGTATGATCTTTGTGATCCGGTATCAATAATAGCTCGGGCTAATCTACTCTGTCCGTTGTTCCCTCTACTTTAACTTGCACTGTCGGAGTAGGACGTGTTGAGTAAGATTATTAGTATTTGCTAGTGTCGCACTGTCATCTGTCGCTTTCCGATCTATGTTTTTATCTTTTTGATTGGATACGAATTGTGGCGCACATAATTGTATGATGCCGCTTTTTCACACAACATGCATTTAACCTGAGCACGACAATGCTTTGCGGAATGATTGCGATTAAGACAAGAGAAGCAGGCCGTTTCGAATTGATGATTGCCTCTTCTCCTCGACAGCATTCGTCTGGCTCGGAAACATTCATGTGATTTATGGCTCCTTTCACAGAACAAGCATGACTGGTTTCGCAGCGACCACTTTCACTTGAATTCAATAGGTCAGCGGCCGTGAAGGGTTGCTTGGTCTTGTATTGTTTACATTTGGACCGCGTGAATCAAATGTATTTCTAGCTATTTTCACGCGTTCTTCGCATTCAACCCATGTTTTAGGAAATTCATTAGTAACTGAAGATTGCTTTGATCTTCATCTTTATCTGCATGAAGTTGGAATATGTTCCGTTGCTTTTCCCATATTTTAACAAGATCTTCGGATAGGCAACTTTCGACCATAGGAAACAGTATTATAGCGTATTGGTCGTCGCAAGCCTAGAGATTCGAGCGCACGTAACTGAGTTTCAAATTTTATCGTATAGTTGCGATAAATGTAATGTGCGCTGTTTCCCATTTATAAGTTTAACAGTTCGCGTATGTAAACTCTATAAGCCACTTCTTTTTTACCATATCGCGACTGCAATGCTTCAATGGCCTTGGTATAACTTGTTGCGCTAGCTGGGAAACTGTCAATGATTTCTTTAGGGCCGGACCCAGCCGCACAACTCTGGCTTAAATATTGAACTTATCGTCGGGTGCAATCTCACAATCATCATGGATTTTTTGAAATTGCCCCCAGAACGAAAGCCATTCTTAATGTCGCCATTGAATTTTTTTTAACTCTAACTCAGGCAGTTGTACTTTTTTGGTTACTATTAGAACTACACAGAGTTGAGTCCCTTGCAAACATCGACTGTACTACTCAGTTTATTAATCTTGTCCGCGAGTTTTCTTTTGATTGCGATTATACTTCTCGCGGTAAGATTCTATTGCCTCGTACTCGACGTTAAATGCGTCATCTTCTATTGTAGAATCGGCAGATAAAGTGTCTATTAGTCGCGAATCAAACATTTGAAAGCCTATCATATTGTCATTGAGCAAATCGAGTAACTCGTTACATCGCTCGAGTTGGGTGTTATGATCACCTAGTTCCGAGCTAATTTGTTGGAATATCTTAGTGAAAAGCTGCTCTTATCGGGGTTCTCTGACGCTTGAGCGTCTCCATTTTGTACTAACAAAAGATTGCAGTGCCCTGTCCTGTCACGGTCGCCAGATGTCGCAGGCCGATAGGATGTTTGGTGGACCCGCGGAGTAGATAGGAGTAGGGGAGGGGGTAGATGTTCACCCGCAAGGACTTCTGCGTAAATGGAGACTGGTGTCTAGAAACACCTATTTTGTGGCTATGCGAGCCTATAAGAAGCTCGGGAGCTCGGCTTCTCGCGACTAAGCCTATAGTAGGCGATAATCTCGGCGTCTCGACGTTCTAAGCCTATATGAGGCAGCTAACTCGAGGTCTAGGTGTCTATCATAGAGGAGGGCATTCGAAGTCTCGCGACTAGGCCTATAGTAGGCATAAACTCGACGTCTCGAATGCTAGACCTTAAGAGGCATGTCTGGAAGTTCTCGACGTCTCGGAGGTCTCGACGAAGGATGGTGCGGATATTGAAGGCTTAGGCAATGAGAACAAAAGTGACGTAGGTTTAACTAGGATAGTGTATTGTGACAATATATACAGAGAGACAGGATAGATGTTGCGAGTGGCAGGCATAACCGAACCACTAGCGAGGCCCTCCAAGGAGCTTCGTTTTATAAAGAGTACGGTTGTCCGAACCCCAAGTTAGACACATGACCATCCTTGAAGAGGGGGGAGATGACGTTGTATGGTGTCCTGAATGGATCGCCACAAGAACGTGAAAAAGAAAAAACCGTTGCATGCTATTGACATTGAAATAGAACACAACATAAAACTAACAAGAATGAAACAGAAACACATACAAACAATACCAAGAAATAAAACAATACAACCACCAGACAATATGCAAATCAAAGTAACTTATGAAAATAGATTGTCTTTCTTTCTTGATGTTTCAATAAAAAATATATGTTTCATAGTTCAAATAATTGTTCTTTTATGAATATAATTGTTAATAGATAGTAAAATAAGCAAAGTATATATTATTATATTCATATTTTATCACTCGCGTGAAGTGGGGTTGCAACAGTATGTTTATTTATGAAAATGAAAGCCAAGTATGTATTTGAAATTTGTAAGAAAAGTTTTACAATAATATAATATGATATATTTTTAATGGATCCCAACGCACTTTATACAGGTACTATTTTTACAAAATGTAAAATTAAACGGGCCGAAATGTGGTGTCTTTTTTGCGAGGTTACCGACACAAAAAATACTTATACGCATAGACAATACGAGAATTGAAAGTACTGTGTGAACTGTGAACGTAGCATAATAAACGTTTACCAGAATTGTTATGCAACGGTGCATTTTACCAGTACTCGGTTCATTGTAAACAATAATATTATGGTTGAGATTGATGATACAACCAAAGCATTCTGCACGATGCGACGGTAGCACTTGATTGCATACTTGGCAGGTTTGTCACCAAACAAAAGTCCACCGTCAGGCTCGCCGTCAGGGCCAGACAGTCGTACGGAGGGGGGTCGTCGACACTCGCCCACGCGCAGGGCGAGTCCCGGTTGGAACAATTAAAACACGAAGTCGACTTGATTGATGATTGATGGGTGAGGCTACTGGTGTTGATTGCGTTGCGTGGCTGATTAGTCAGGTTGCGGCAAACCCCAGTCTCGCCCCTCTTCAAGCGAGACGGCCTTGGGTTGGGTGCATTCAGATGTCATTGGTCGATGTCTAAAACAGCTGCCTTACTACACTGAGATACAAGAACAAAAAATGTGGATTAAAATTTTATTATGACCAATTGTTGGCTATAAGTTTAATCAATAAATATTATCAAAAGAGAAGTATGAATACGTCTTCACAACCGTGATATTTTGATTGTATTAATCAATCCAGATAGTATAACAAAATCCATCTCAGCGGGGTATCGAACCCCGGTCTCCCGATTGCCGGTCGAGTGCCTGGATTGTTGGTGCATTGTAGATCTGAATAGATTGAAATTATGATGGAGTATACAGTAAGTAGACAACGATGCCTACACATTCGCAAGATACCTACCTACCTACCTTAGTTTAAATCAAGAGTTCATAAACTGCCAAATAAACTCTTTGAATTGAGTGTTTTTCGGTCACAATGATTCGATTCGCATTGATTATGTCGAAAAACAAATCAATGTATAATCTTTTATAACATAAATGTCCTCACTCCTCTGTCTGTATGCAAACTCATTACGTCAAAACAAGTAAGGACAAAAATACACGATGTTATAGAAACAAAGTTTCAACTTTCTTTGCTCAAGTTATGAAACGACGAAATGGATTAATCGAAAACACGGGGCGAAGAACGTCCTTGGTTAATTAATAACCGGACTTGACGTGGCGTGAGCGCGTGATAAGGAAGGCAGCACGAGCAGTGGACTCCCCAGCCACACGCTGGGCCTGATTCGATATTATCACCTTCACTTCTACACTTAGCACATTATCTATCGAAACAACATCAGGGCTAATTTTATCAAGATTACCTCAACTGTCTGATAGCAACTATTACGTCAAAAGTATCCCTGTGCAATCGAATACAGATATCAGTACAAGGTTTCAGACCGGTTTGGAACTTTAGATGTTCTTGCAACAAGGCATACAAGATGATTAATAATTGTAAAGTCGCCAGCCCCCCCCCCCCCATACGAAAATCTTGGTTAATGAAAACGGAGTTTGACGATGGCTGATTGTATTTAGAATGTATGCCATCTCAACAAATACAAAGTATACCGTGCCTCAGTCAATATTTCAAGCGTAGTTTTGTTTATTTGGATTAAGGACCCATTCAACGTTAGCATAATTCCTCAACTAGAATAGGGGGGGACACAGGCTGGTCAGAACAGCCAAGGTTAAGGGCGGAAAGGGTAGTCTCAATCGCGGTATTCTGTCTGTGTGCTTCTTGAATCATATCAGGTCGCCGGCGGGGTTCAGGGAAGGTGGACGGTCCCTGACGACGATCAGAGCTGCCTCAGTGTTTAAAAAGAAGAGTAGATCCCCACTCTTTCCAGCCCTGATGTTTGAAACGGTGGAATTTTCATTGAATCGCCTTTTACGATTATGCAAGCCATGCTCTGGCTTCTCAAATAAACCCCGGACCCAGAGGGTTCAAGACTATATACTACTCGCATATTGCTAGTCTAGCAGTTCACTCGAGTTGTCAAATATCACTGAATTGAAGTATATAACCTATTCAAGACTTGTAAACAGTCCTGACAAACGTCATCTGGACAACTGACGATGTGTACATACTACTAATAACAAATGGGAAAACAATTACTGGACGAAACTATGCATATCGCACTTGGCTCGGGAGGTGAGGTGAGCAAACTTCCGCACCGGCCCGCTCTGCCGCACACCAGAACAAAACAAAGCAAGTAAAGACAGTGAGTGCTGCGGGGTCAGTGCGCCATGCCAGGACGACGATGTCACTGCACTCCGGGACACCGTGGTCCGGGGATCGATACCCGGCGAGGCACACGCACCGCGTGCGAGGCGGCGGCACGGACCCAAGGTCGCAAGACAAGGAAAGGAGGGGCTTTCTTTTGGCGGTTCGATAATCAATGGGACATTGAAATACACATACTTTCACCCATTGTCGCTTTAAAGCGTTTGTCACACCACTTTTGGGTCAAAGTTATCGCCTAAAAGCGTTTGTAAGTGTTCGGGATTCCATAGTTTATTGGATAAGGCGTAACTTAGTCAATGGCTCACAGGGACAGCTTTGGCAAAACGTATGAAAAACATTCACTGTTCGGAGGCATTCAAGAAACAAATGTACAGAAATGACATGTTTTTCTAATTAATATAATTTTGTCCCAGAAAAGGTGCAAAATAATTTTTGTGAGATATTAGTGATCAAATAATGGGGAAACGGGAAAATTGGATATCTAAATATTCAATCGAGAACTGAACATTTGTAGAGTCGAAAAGATCGCCTTCATGTTAGATGACAGTGAGGTAGTGATCGTTTGAACGCGACGCACGCATTGCTTGAGTCACCAGACGTGGACGTGGACACGCACCCACGATGACATCGCCTGACACAACCAGTGGCGGCCGTCGTGTCGGACAGAGAGGCAAACGACAAGAGGTAACGAGGGAGAACGGAAGAGCACACAGGAGCCCAGCCTTGTGTCCCAGCTGCGCTTCGGTGGCGCATAACGTTTATATTAGGGAGAGCATACAGGGCACAGACCTACGGCAATGAAATTAAAATAAAAAGAAGCGACATTTAGCAAGGGAAAGTGGTTGGCCTAATGGCATCGGGTCGGGTTTGACTTAGCCCGATTGATGGTGTATAATACCTTGGTCCGTGCCGCGTGAATATCTTTTTATTTATTTATTGATCATTATATCAGTCGCGAAAGCGGCGAAACACTCCGGTGGTGAAATCGATACACCGGAAATAATAGAATTCAAAAATTACAAAATTGACATTGGTCAGTTCAGTTCAGTTGCAGGACTGTTCGTTCGTTCCATCCATTCAGATTCAGAACATAAGTAATCGGTTCGTTCGATTGTTCCCACTGGTTCGTTGGTGTAGATTTCCTAGTTTTTGCCAGTTGGCCATCACCAACCATCCTTATCCTTGATCTTAGACTTGCTTAGTTTAGCTCAGTGAGTCAATATCCCACGATATAGGCTAAATTCAGCAGGACTTGCGACATTCGGGTCAGTGATGTTATTCAGCACCTATATGCATAACACCACGGCAGTCACCAATGGCAGTGTGGCAATCTTATCTTACGTGCGTTGCCTCACGGAAGCTAGCAATATTGTGTTATCGCAGTGCAGGGTGCACAATATAACAATGGCCGCCGAACTGAGGGAATGCATTTATACTTTGTGATACAAAAGAACGTCTTCCCTTTAAAAATGTATTTTGAAGTATCAATGGTACTTTTGTGTACCTGCATTAGAATAGCGAGTCATCATTTTTCTATTTGTGCAAAAGTGCATGGAATCAATTTAATTCACATCCAGTAGAGTATTAGTAATTTAAGGACGCTTTAACAGATAAGATTATTCACGCCTCCAAGATAAAACAATTTCTAAAAGTGTGAGTTACCACCATGTACACTTTTTCTAAGGGGGAGGGACGTAAGGGGAGACGCGGTGCGGCGGTGGGACAAGGCACAGTACACAATGGCATCTGGCCTAGGGTTAGAAATGTATGTGACAAATGTGTGTGCTACGTTGCACAGTTTATTGTAGGATAATTCCGCTTGTTACGGTAGGTGGTGCCGTGGTGGTGGTGGTGGTGGTGGTGGTGGTGGTGGTGGTGGTGCATGTACCCTATGGCGTGCTCATCAGCAAGCGGATGTGGGGCACAGTGGGCTTCCTGCAAATGCAGTATAGCATTACCTCAGTCATTAGGGTAAGTTGGGAGTCATAACCGGTCATAACATACACTGCAGACGTAAAAATATTTTGAGGGACAACGATTTTTAAGTAGCACGTCACCTTATTCATGCTTGTAAGTTAGTTATATCGGGATGGAATTTTGTATGATACTTGCATTGCATTCCATTACACTTACTAGGCTTCTATAAATAAATCTAAATTCAGTAGGCCTACAATACGACAGACGGTCATGTACATGAATGAATGGAAGTCTTATTCGGTGGCTATTATGACTTCATTCAGCCATAGTGTACGTGAACTGAATAACGAGTAGGCCTACACGATTGGCAAAGATGCAATCACGCCGTAGACAACCGCCTGCCCGCGTGTGTCGTCCTTGGAATGGAGAGGGTGGGTTGTGATTGAATCCCTCGGAGTCTGGCTCGGCGGTATCGACAAGGGATGGGAGGAGATGATCAGGCGCCCCTGTACGTACGACACAAGACACTAGAGCTCTAATTAACTCTCTTGGCAAGAACCACCCACTTTATCACGTAATCACGACACTGCAGCCAATACCACTCGGTACAGTCAAGGTCAAGCACGTGCAAAACAACCCAGTTGCACCAGAACGAGATGTTGTTGTCCTAGTCATATTGGAGTTTTGTATGTTTACACTGCTACTCTTATTCACAGTGTAGAGTCTATAAATTGACTACTTTGATGTGCTAAATGTGCCCAACACAAAAGATTACGTACAAGTCATTGCAAAACATCGTTGCAGCATCTACTTCCGCACATAAACGATGTGCATGACACAAGCGGGGTACAACTGGCAACAAACAGCCTATTAAGGGGTTTTGCGTTCGAAACACAAAAATGTCTCTTATATCAAGCATAACTGTGATGCGCCATGTTGGCTGGACAAACTGTCCCTGAAGACAGTCTAATGACTCTCTCACAGTGTTTGTTCTCAGAATGTCAAGCATGTGTCCAACGGGTCAATATTTAAAGATTTAACTTTACCTATTACTTCACCTGAAAACACCCCCCCAAACAGCAAGCATGCTTGCAAAACATCAAGCATAATTTGTACAATGTTTGGTGTGGGGCCCTTACATTTTGCTTACTGGAAATGTATTGGTGTGGCATAAATGTAAATCGAAATAGATAGACGTAAAATATAAATCACGCGTCCCCTTGAAACATTAGGTAGCAACTAATTAGCTTTATGATAATGTATGCCTCGTTCGATGACTATGACAATGAAGGCGTGAGTCTAGCCGTCAGTCAACTTACCCTCACATGTAGGTGTTAGTCAAATTTTAATGTAGTCTGTTCTGTTCATGGCGTTCATATTTAGAACGACAAAACCACCTGAATATGCTCGTTGTACAAACAGCACAGTTGTTAAAATACAAGTATTTAATTGAGTAAGGACCATTTCGTTCGAAAAGTCTATGGTGGAAGATAAAAACTCCGAAATAAGAGCAACGCTTAGATAATGAATCTGCCCTAATAACAATGATTGTGACTAATTAGCATTGTATGCCATTTGCTATTTGCCTCGTTCTATTAAAAACTTCAAACTGAAGATAGTACACATCCGTCGGTTACGCCCACCCATCCTGAAGAAACAAGACCTCAATCTAATCTCATATCTTTCTGTAATCTGAAATGCAGATTAGAGAGCACAAAACCACGAGCTTGGACGTTCTGTTGGTCGGTATGTAAAACTAATTGCTCTTCACTCAGTAGTTGAAGATCTTCGTAGTGAACTTCAAGTCAAGAGTCGCCCAATTCCAAGACCCCGGGTTCAGGGGTTAACATGGGCTCGTAAAGAACAATTGACTTGGAATAATTAACCGGCCATAGCGAAGACACTAGAAGAAACGCTTAGAGCTGTCGATCAATCTATTAGTGCTGGGAAGAAATGCAAGGTATGCGAGCACTGGTGCAGCCGACGAAGATCACTAACCGATTCGTGTCTAGTTCGTTCATTCATGCTTATAGATGCTGCAATGGTGTATACGATTTGCTCCTCGACTAACGCTGTCACCACAGACGCCCATGTTCCGTCCAACAACGAAATCGTGTCCTGGGTCACGTTGTAATCATTGCCTTTTTCGAACCCTTACCCCAATACTCTGGACATTGACAGTTGGTTTTCAACAAGATAATATGCTGCTGAGGATGAAATCTCACATGAAACCCTAGCAAAGAAAAATAAAATAAAGGTAGAAGATTGTTGAAGTTTGGTAAAACGTTTTACAATGGCACAAATTGTCCGTTACTATGACCGGAAACAGCTGAAATTATTTATGACATTGTTCTGTAAGTAAATGTGTAATGCGGTTAATATTTTTTAGATAGTGTGTACGTCCGTTTGGAAGCACGTGCATGTAAAACTATCCTCAGAGTATTATCTACGAACTGCTGACGACGGCGATGCTTGATTGCAACATTCCTTAGTGGTGAATAACTTCCTCCCAACAGACGAGTAAGAAAGTAATTATACAGTTCAATCATGGAATCCGTCTTGTCATTTCCATGGTGCGGAAATGCAAATCAGCCCTACCCACCCACACGCATGGCATACGGACAACAGTAACGGTGGTGACGTGCGTGTCATTCAGCCAATCAGAGAGCGGAGTGACGGAGTAATGACGGCATGCGTCAGCGACGACGATCACACGTCGTAAAGAGCGAAGCGAACAACAAGTTGGATTCGACTCTATATTTGTTCAAGTCGTCGGCAAACAACACTATTTGGAAATTGTGATGATTTTTGACAATTTATTGTAAAATTACTTGTTATCAGTAAGACGAGAAAAGCACTTTGTCAAGTTATCAACCGTTCATGAAATGTTATTGTTGAAAACATTTGCTAAAAGTAGAGACTTCAACATGATATTACAAAAAAACAATAACACTTACAAAGTAACCGATGCTAATTCTAGCACGAGCGGTATTTTTATGGAATTAGGTCTACTGTGTAGAAATAGAATCCAGTAATAACGCGGTACAATTGGACAACATATCCTATGAATTTTAATAGTGTAAACATAGTTGAAACGAGACATATTGTTTTTGGCGCAATTACAGGAGTCGCCGGTCTGTGTATTGAATGAAGCAGCTGCATGCTGCCCTAGTTATATCATACTCTACACATATCCTTGAACATGTGGCGTTACATGGAGTGAACATCCGGCAGTAGGCTTCCACGATCGCACTTCAGATAACCACCGTTCAGACACTCTATGCTCATTACACTAGGGTCAACCAGATTACTGTTACAAGACCGTGTTGCAGAGGCTTAGCTGGCGAAGAAAATTGTGAGAAATGAAAAATATCTTTGAAAATGAAGAGAATTGTCTGTCACCTTTTGGTTCCCAGCTATAAAGCAGATTGTTGATAATAATATGTCCTAGGCTATACGCTATTAAAATATGACGTAATTCCAAAACAACTATACGTGATGTGATAACGATTTGTTTAAAGCCCCCTAGCCAAGAAGACTTCAGCACTGTAGACGGCAATTATAACGTAATAACATGGCAACGGTGAGAAGGCAGCGCCCTAGACTTCATAAGTCCCAGAAGACGACTATTTCAGGGACATATTATGTTGAAATTGTGCGATTTGTCACACAGAAATCATATAGTAGTAACTAAATGGCAATGGGTTGTGAAAAGCCAAAATAGCAGCGCCCTAGCAAGGCTTATCCAGTATTTGTCTTACTCTTTATCTCATAGAAGTTTCATACCAATTCGATTCAATTATATTGTTGGCAACAAAATCAAGAACTAGCGTGATTGTTGTCAATGTCAAGTTGTCGGTTGCCACGTTGGGTTGTCAGGTGCTCGTCACGGAGCGACCATGCTTACCGACCAAACTGGGCCCACGCCCACTCAATTACCAACTTGACGAACGAACACCTTTTCCATCCGGATTAGCTCAACTGACAACCAGGATGACGTTTTAAATGTGGTGTTTGAGAGCGTTATAATGATAGGCCTCGAACAATGTTACTGCTCGAGTGCTAGCTGAGATGATAGACGGCTAATTCATGCCGATGAAACGAGGGGGAGCAAAAACAAACAGGCTTCATAATAAAATATCGAACGGAATAAATGAACCCTGAATGCGAGCCCTCCGACCAAAGACGCACTATGTAACGATGACAAGTGAGATTAAAACTCTCAAATGTACTTTAAGTAGATCATTAGGGCTGGAATGGAACGTTGCAATTAAAAAAAAAAAAAATTAAAATTAAAAATTAAATGAAAGGAAATACATGTAGTGCAATGCAATTGGGAGCCGTTGACGCACAGTATCGATTTGTGTGGGTAGTCGACCGAATATCGATATTGGTCTGGTACGGCTATTTGTAGATTAGGCCCTATCTACAACATTTTTCCAAAATATCTACGTGAGAAAGGCGCTTCAACCGGTTGGGTTGGGATATTCCGCCGCCTGTGATAATTAAAGTATGGTGATAGTAATAGCAAAACAAAAATTATTTATGTGAATGAAAAATAAAGAAATTAAAGAAATGTGTATGATTTGAATTAAATTTTGTTAAATAAATTACTTTGGATGAGAAATTTAGAAAGTTCGTCGCCGTTATCATATGATAGAAGTTCTTCATATGATTGATCTCAAGACAAAGTATTACTAATCCAAACTGATTTTTATTTTATAGCTGTACAAAAAAATCGTGTTAACATACAAACTTGTACCTAAATTAATTGAATAGTAGGCATTTTTCTTGACAACGTGACAGATCACAAGGAATCCTATGTTGAACATTTGACATCGCGGTGTACCTGGCAAGTTGGCAACAACTACTAATTATTATTACTCCGAAAACCCTCACGATATGATTTCAGTTTCACAGTCGTGTCGAGTTAGGCTCTACTAATCCAATAAAACGTAATAATCGAGAGAGTTACAAATGGCTTCGCAACACGAAAGTGACCCGAGTATCCCGCCATGACCCCACCCGCCCTAGACTCGAGTGTCTGATCGAACCGGGGATTGGATATCGAATTGTCTTCAAAGTGCTGCCGAATAAAAAACACGGACCGACTGCTTTGTTACAGAAACTCGGGTGTGGTTTGGTTTGGTTTTACAGGGAATCATCAACACACGAGGTTTACAGGTTACATGTATAATATATAACAAACGAAGAGCTTACATTACATGTAATATTGATACACGTGGTTTCACAGGGGAAAGATTGCATACAGGTGATTGCTGCATAAATAAACGTGCATGGACAAGGACAAAAATATATTATTCAATCTTCAACAAACGTGGGTTTTGCAGGTAATCATCAAATCAAATGTGGTTTGAACACGCAATCATCAGCAAACTTGGTTTTAGAGACAATCATGAACAAACGTAAAATATCGTACACTTATATTATGGTCAATTAATTAGTAATTACGACCTCGTTAATTTGATTGTTGGCATGTAACACGCACAACATCGTAACGACCACTTTCTTGTTCTCAGATACTAATTTTACAATCTTTATGGCGATACTTATCAGACACATGTGTAAAATTAACTTTCCATTTCTTCCAAACATTCAAGATTACACAACAATTAAAAAACGCGCTTTATATCTATTTATATGTTTGTAGCGCTCACTATTAATGAGAAAAAATCGTCTGTTCTTCGATTTAAAACCCAACATAACATTCATCAAACGACTATGTAAAATTGTAAACGACGTCAATGAGTACAGTTGGTAGGAAGGACTACGATAGCAACCGCTACATGATGCAAATAAAATAAATGAACGCAAATAGGCCAACATAAAAACCTCTTTTATGTAGATCACTGAAACGAGGAAGGGCATATAAAAAGTGGGCGAAATGGGTCAACAAATTATGAAGATAGAAGAAAAAATACAAAGAGCATCCATCATTCAATTGAGAAATACACACAGGATGAAAATCACATTTCAGTGAACACGAACAAGCGGACAGACACGCTCGCTAGAGAAACTTAGGGAGACCGAAATATTATCGTTCGGTGCTGTGAAAATTCACGATAACTCAAATTTTTTTTACAAAACTAAAGAATCAAACTGAATCGAGACTTGATCGGTCGAGTTGGATTTTTCATTTCTAGATTGTGTTAAAAATTATCAATTTCATTCTCGAATAATAATTGCTCAATTAGATTACTGGTCAAGTTTTGAAGGCTCATAATTTCGTTTTCTGTGAACAAAAAATGCATCAAACTCAAAACAGTCATAGGCTACTGACGGTGACGGTGACGGTAACGGAAATGGAAAAGCTCCGTCCGTGCCAGAAAGTAACGTTCAAGGGAAAATAAAACACCCTGAAAAACCTTTTTCGAGATCCTCTTTCAAGTTGACTTTCAGTGAACTTCAGCGTCTCGCCTGAAAAAAAAAAACTCCACACGAGACATACAACATTTGACATTCTCAACACTCCTTACTAAAAGCCATTCCCAACCGAAATGACGCGTGATATTTAATCGCCCAGGAGACTTATCTAATTTGAGCGGAATGCGTGCGGGTGGAGCTCCCAGGGGAAGAGAAGAGGGGAGGGGAAGGAACGTGGAAACACGAACTTCGTAAATACGAGCTCGACTCGACTCGGCCCTGCCGCAAGGCCCCACTCTGCCCCATCTATTATACACAATACTTTCTCTTCATTTCTCAGTGGGATTTCGTTCCGTACTTTGCTTCTTACGTAATTGAAAAGGTGAGTTTTGATACGGATACGGATTTGGATTTATTAGTGATGAACAGGAACTGCGTGCGTCACAAATTTGTAAATTGTGGATTGAAGCAAAAAATAAATGGGCACATGGGCATTATATGTTAAAAAGGGTGGTTTTTGTACGCTCAAAAGAGGTGACTTTGTGGCGACAATGTCGCTGTTATGACTTATCATGGTATTATAGACAGAAATTAAAAAATTGCCTGCACCGGGGATAAAACCAAGGATATAGTGCTATCAAACCAAGAAATAGGCAGAATTTAATCTGGTGTCTTCATAGCTCAGTTGGTAAGAGCATAGGCCAGGCCTATGTATATTCTCGGCACCTCCACCAAGGGGAGTTGAACACTAAAACAAACGTGGTGTATGGTGAACGAAAGTGGTAGCCAAAGGTATAATTGAAGCGTGGGCCGGAAGAACGATATACTGATACATTTTTTACCAAAAACATTAACGCTGTGAAAATATTTGCGGTACAGCCAAAGTTGTTCGGCAATAAAAAGAGAATGCTAAAAAAGGTATATCCAACGTTCCTCCGGCTGGGGTAAAAATTGTATTGTTGTAGACGAATATTTTGGTGGTCCATCAACACGTTTTTTACTTTTAAATGTTTTTGGAGAAATTGTATATCCAACGTTCTTCCGGCCCACGCTTCAATTGTCACCCACCAATTGGTTACTTACTCTTCTACCCACCCGTGTTTGTTGTACTTTTTTTTTTTTCCTTTTTTCTTTCTTTTAACTATTGTTTGCGTTCTCGTACAACACTGATTTGCTACCCTGTACATTTTCTCCCGAGTACAGCCCTAACTCTCAATGATTCCCGATTCAACCCACTGATTATTTCAGTGTCAATTAACTCTCAACACTTGCAAAAAGAAGCAAGATGTCAAACGTCTTTAGGTTCTCAGAATCTAAAGAGATGTGCAGTAGGCCTAGCTAAATGCTCTTCGTCATGGACATTTAAATAATTGTCCACCAACCTGAACTACCGAGGTAAATACCTACGTGACAATAACATGACAATAAACAAGTGTGAACAACACATTACTTTCAACTTCAAGTCCGCAATACTCGGTAGAGAACATTGCCGCATTATGCTGCCTGCACGGATCAATAACACCATATTATTATTCTGAATAGGAGGTAGTATTTTCTAAATTTAGATATAAGACGTTGTATTTGATTTTCATCGTATGCCTAAAATCGCGTGCTTCAGTTCGATTTTTATTATACAAATTAGAAATCAGACAAAATCAATTAACAATAATTTTTTGGGATCCTAAAAAAAATGGTTGGCTAAAATGACGACTTTTCGATCATCAAACATGATCGGCTAGATAACATTTTTACTCTGGACATTAATTTTAAACCAATTTTTAATCGGTGTTTTCGATTCGGTATATATTAATCAGCAGTTCAGGACTCGAATTGATCATAAATATTGATTGTTTGACATTCCATTTTTTTAATAAATATTATCAGTGATTGAATAGCTGTGTGTGAGCATACGCTCTCTTTAATGCCTGTCATCATTGGTATAACCAGATCATAACCTCGAAAAATATAAATACAATTGTACACAAAAACCTGAAACCTTGAGTCTAGCTGGTAGGTACCGGTCCTCACGTGCCACCGTAATGATAATCACACCTCACCACACCACACAAAGCTCCTGGATTTAGGCCTGATGATCGAGAGTGGCCTCGTGATAATAGGGATGTTACGCAGACCAGAACCATGCATGGAGGTGACGTCATCGCGAGTTACGTCAGGCGCGGCGAGTAAGCGCGCACACGCGAGCGACCAACTGTAAACGTAGCAGTTGAATGGCACAATGATGATCTTGACATCACTCAACCTGTACCATGGCATAAACGCACAAATTTGAGGCTTTATCGAGAAACAAATTCATCAAGTTCGCGCGTGAGATTGGTTTTCAATTGGCTTTATTGTTGAAATAAATCTACTTTATGCGGTTACTGAATTTTGTTCACCAATTTAATTCACTGAATAAATTTGTCAATCAGTCCATCACAACACAATGTGGTATCTCATAATAATTAAATATTATAGGCTAATACTACTAAACTAACACTTTACTGCAAGTGCAAGATGATAATGAGAAAATCGTTTATAATACCACATGTCATTCACTTATTTACTTATCAAATTGTACAATTGACTCGCATGTCATCCTATACATCGTTGTGATTCATTCATTAGTCACTAATCACTATGATAGTGCCAGCCGGTGTGGGTCACTAGGCCCAATGTGAATGTGACACTGATAAGTCTAGACGCCAGGGATAATGATCAGCGGTGACTATACAACCAGCGGGGCAATAAATAGCCCTATCAAATACATCAAGATTGTTTCCACGAATACATGGCATGCAACCTGCCCATATACTGTAGGCTGTACACAATAATGGGGGGGGGGGGGGGAGAATACATTTCTTTCTTGGGCTCATAATGATAAGGTCACTCATTACGTTTGGAGTATTTTTGGTATTCATACCATTGCCGTCATACAACATAGGCTCGTATTGTAGTGTTTGGAGGAAATTATAACGCTATACAATGAATGAACCATGCTTGTACGGTCGAGGCCTAACAACGATGTAGAAAAGAAAGATGCAAAATATATTTTAAGTTCTTCAATACTGGGATAGTAAAAAGTTTTACCAGTACAAAAATTTTCTCAAATCTATTGTAATAAAATAAAAATATATTTTTGTACAATCTTTAAATAGCAGGGGAAAAAATAACCAATATTAGCTAACTTGAAAATGAAATGAATACTTTCTTCGCTTGGAGGAAATGTTCCATGGTGCCAACAGTGTTTCGTGTAGGCCTCCTATACCTTAGATCGATTTGCAAGAGGTTTGGTTCGGTGTCTGTTTGGGCGACGGTCTGACTGACTCGACTGTTGTGATATGCACGCACGCACGCACGCACGCACATTACAATATGCACGCACGCGACCATGCGGGTGCACCTCCTAATGACGGCGGGCGGGTCGATACCAGACCCGCGGGTACCCTACCCGGTGACTTCGTGCACGTCGGGAGGAATGTGCGTTTGGCCGAGAATATATCCGAGAATCCGAGCTTTCCATGTAGATTAGCACTAGAGCGGGTCATAAAGTCACGCCCTGGACAATAAGGGCGGGGACAGCGATGCGTTGGTTTGTGGTCGTCGTGCGAACACTTTTATGTTAGTGAAAGATTTGATTTGCGGCAAATGGTTTTTTATGTTCTAGATATTTAAGTTGTTAAAAATAAAAAGTGGTCAGGATAATCATTCGATGAGTTCAAAGGTTTTGTTTGAAAGATCCTCTTTTAAAAATTATGAACATCAATTTATTTTAAATTTTAAATACCAACTATTAAACACAAACCTGATGTTACAAAAAAACAGGTATTTCCGGGACATTTGAATACCTAGGCATAACTATTAACTTCTGCAATCTCCATATATATTTTGAAATGTACAATAACTGTTCATCTGAGTTTGATTGACACAATATTTGCAATGTCGCCAGTATAATGAAAGGGAAAGTGTTACAAAAAAGTTGCCGGAGGATGGGATAGTCTCACTCTCAGCAAACCACCAACCAAACCAACTGGTCAGGAATTATGTAATTGGTAGAACCGAGCGGACGGTGTGGTCTTCTAAGGTCCGTACCCAAATCTTCTAATCTAAGACTCTTTGCTTTTCATGGACCAAGAAGGGATGAACAACTTTCTGGTTACGTAATAACCAGTGGTGTAAGTGGAATACCAGTACTATGTAGAGCTTGCAGATTGATTTTAAAAAAAATGTTGTTTATTACGAAAATTATCAAGCGCCACTTTTGAAAGTATAATTATTTACAATCTCATTGTTCAACAATTACATTCGATCATAATTAATTTTTTGTGGAATGGGAAATTTGTGGGATGCACCTAATTAAACGAATTATTAAAAAAGAACTTTTATAAAACAGCAAGAATTAGAAGCATAATAACATAGGCAAGGAAATAAGCAAGTGAGGTAATGAGCAAGTTTTAGAGAGTAGCATATAGTACTAATATCTTCGGTCTATCGATCGATCACTCGAACATTCCCCCCCATCCCCTCTTTCCATTTACAAACTATAGTTATTGAGTAACTAGATATAGGAATTCGTTATCTCTTATGGCGTAACCTTGGTCCACGGAGAATGAAGAGGCTTATTTATATAGGTATTTATTTATTTAAACGTCTATCCTATTCAGTTATAAACACTTATTTACAAAGATCAATATTTACTGTAGGACAATAAGAAGATAAGGGTGCGGGCGTCATGAGACAGCTTCGCAATGCGTAACGCAACTTTTGAGTGACATGGGCTTCGATGACAAAACCTGACAGTGACAGGGCTTTAGAGTTTAGAAGCAGGACCTGACGATGACATCCTCTAATCGCAACCTTCACGGTGGACACTGACTCCCGCACTCTCGAGATGAAGTCGCCCGCGTGAGTTGGCCGCTGCCATCTTGCATCCACCACACAAACCCACCCGAATCGAATCGCGTTTTTTTTTTTCGAATACCGAACTTGATTATGCATGGCGTACCTGCATCACACGATGGTGATTTCAATAAAAAGTGAAGCACATTCCTCCCCGGTCGGTTGGATGGTCCGGCGACTCTTACCCATCAGCCCAGCGCAATCGAACATATTTCTTTGCCTTGGCTTGTCGTGCGTGGCATCCAAGTGGCAACTGTGATACTGATATGAAAGGGTTGTAGCGAAATGTTCACAAGGCTCCTTTCTTCTATATAATGTACCATTTTTATACTCGTCCTCCTATTTAGTAACATCACCATTCCATGCAAAACGTATCCATGCCTTATGGTACAGAAATGAGTATTGATTGTCTTTTTTTTAGACCAAAATAGATGTATTGGGTTTGAACTGTAGCCTAAGTTCTGCGCAATGTTTACGATTATCGTTAGGATGCACTACCTGGACCCTCAACAATGCAGCTTATCATTTACTCGCATCTGTTAGCTGGTTACGCAAGTGCAAGTATAACGTCTCCATCTCTATCGTTGCTCTCGTATCACCGAGCATATCCAATCAAGATGGATTTCAATTTCAGGTGAGTTATGCCACGGCATCGTGCACAGAGCAGATATAACCACCGGGTGTACACCGATTACACACAGAGTGCGTGCCTGCGTGCGCGCAGAGAAAAAAGTGAAAGCAAATGATCAAAAGTCTTCGGATTTGAAAACGAGTTTGTTCCTTTTTTGCACTCGAGTTTCCAGTTCTCGTTGCTGCGCTGAGTCACTGACGAGAAATTGTTACGTGACTTCGATGTCTGCTGAACGGGGAGCCACACTCGAGTTCAATTATTGAAAACACTTGTCTGGTTTGAATCAGCTTGCGTTGTGTGCAAGAAATTTGATTTAGCAGAAACAATTGTGCCCGATGCCTCAATAGTGGCTAAATGTATCCTATATTCGTCTTATTCATGAACCAATTTGATATATGAACAAGTTCGCCACAAACAAGCCACCTACGTCATCAAATGTGCTACTCCAGTTTTTACTAGGTATAATTCAACGAAATGATGAAATTATAATATTGTAAACAAAAATGTTGGACTAGTTTTCGATAGGCACCTACAATATCGACGACGACGTGAGAAACTAGGGCGCTTCAACCGGTTAGGTCATATTGCACCGCCTGTGATACTGACAGTTGATTAGATGAGTTAATGGTGTGTTTGATGAAAATATTGTTTTGTAAGAAAAGAAAATTATGATAATAGTAATAGCAAAACAAAGGTTATTTGCGTTAATGGAAATAAAGAAATTGTAGAAATGTGTATGATGTGAATTAAATTTTGATAAATAGTAGATTACTTTGGATGAGCAATTTAGAAAGTTTGTCGCCGTTATCATATTATGATTTATGATAGAAGTTCTTCATATGATTGGGAGAGATCAAATTGCGTACAACAAAATAGATAAAAATACATACGCCATTATATTGAATTGAGCGTTGTTTTACTTGCATGTCATTTTTTTCTAAAATTTGGAATATTCGTAATTGTTTTAGTACCAGCAATCGGTTCAAAGTTTGGAAAATAGCAATGGCATGGCTTGACACCAATGTTCATATTTTAAAAGTAGGAAAAGTGCTAAAAACTTTGAAGACATAAATTATTTCGAAAACTTAAGTTTAGTGCCCAGCTGCATGGGTAAAAGTTGCAAACTGAACTCTCCAAAAAAACTTGCGTACCAAATATGGACACATGGCTTAAATTTATACCGCAAACATCAATTAATGCCAAAGCCTCAACACGGTGAAACCGCAGTCCAGCAAGCGAGTACGAGATGGTCATAAAACCACGAGAGAGAGACGAATAAGGAAGAGAATTTCATCGCATGGAAGCCAGCCAGTGGCCACGCAGCTCGCTGGATGTCCACCTATTATCAGCGTGAAACACGCAGAATAATACCCAGCCATGCAGCCAGGATGTATTGTTGTTGGGGCGGGTGAAATTATGAAATATTAGTTAGCACCTTTCCCAGTTGGCTCGCTTCCAAGTACAGCCAGCATGACTTCACACCTTCATTTGACGATGCACAGCTCGAAATCTCATGGTGCACTGTCATGATCTAAGAACGATATAATGAATCGCGTTTCATAATTTTAATTGCGATCCAACAACGAAAGGAAAACCTATAATATTATATGTAAATTAATGTATATGTACCTACGCTATTCGATACGATAAGGTGTCACAGAAATGATATAGACAATTTAAACATTCCTTATCGGCAATGTGTACGACTGGACAAAGTTCGAAGAAATCTCAATCAAATTAGCATGGAAACGTAACGATTTGAGCCGAAAATGTGTGTTCGTACTTCTTAAATAACGCCTTCATTTTTCGATCGATCAAATTCTTTTTGGTGCATACTCAGAAAAGTGATACCAATCTCCGCAAATGGCATGTTTTTTTTAAAAAATGGCCCCGTTTGGTAACACACAATTTTTAAGTATCAAACCAAAAATTGCTATTTTGAATGGGCTTTGAGGGCATATTGCACTATAGACGCCGAGTATCTCAATTCTAAACCCAACCACTCTCGAAACCTATTCCAAACGCCGTCAGAAAACTGAAAGGTACCTAATGTTCTCACTACAAGCATGCACGTGCAGATGAGTATGTAATTAGTTACGGATGAACCGTTTAAATGCGGGAGTGACATTGAATGTTTACAATTTTCGTGGAAAAGATAAACTCTTTTTAACAAGGGGGCGGCCGGCAAGCCTCCGTCAAAATATTAAAAACACAATTCAAATCATTAGTAAATGTATTGTGTTAGTACTTCTAAACGCATAGTAATGTAGAGGATGTACGGACGGGCACTGATCATAAGAAGACTTGATTACATGTTCGTTTGTTTTTTAGTTTATTTGGATTAAGGGCGCGTCAACCGTAAGGTCATAATGCACCACTCCACTCTAGCCTAGGGGATATGAGGAGGGGCCCATGCTGGTACGAACCAGCCACGAGTAGGGGGAGGAAAGGGGGGTTCTCACGTCACGGAGCAAACGAAATAGTTTATTTGATTTATCTACACCATTTTTACAAGTAGTAGCATTGAGTATATAACCATCCTTAGGTAGTAGTATAATATAAAGTAGTACAAAAATAATATAGGTGACACTCAAAAGAACTTGATTAATAATATGAAATATGGTACTAAAACGTTTAGGAATCCCTAATGGAATGCATAAATAAAACACTGTCTCGCATCCCCGACGTATTAGTAACTTCTACAGAACAACCATCATTTAACATTTTGACGTTTTTACAGTTTGTATAATGTTTGTCATATAACGACCAGTAACGAAGAGAAATGGAAAAAGCAATTTAGTTTCGAACTTTCCTTGGTTAAAACTTAATTTACACTTCCAGTAAACGATATATAATAACGGTTATCAGCAAGACGGCGAACTTTATATCAAGACAGATAAAGAAATAAAACCCAAGTGTTGAATAAAACTTGCCTTATCATTGAACAATTAGTAAATTCAAGATAAGAGCGTGTGGCATGTAATGAAAGGCGAAGGAACGATCGAGAATGATATGAAGATAACCTACTAACTTGTGATGACGTCACCCGCTGCATTCAGAGCTGCAGTGATGTCATGGAGGGTATTACATCATCAGTGGGAAGTGACAGCCGACCTCCAGCCAACTAAGCAGGATGACCAGGTACATTAGCACCACGCATATTCATGAGAACTCGTGACCATTATAGTGGCAGATCTAAATGTACAGCTATTGCACGCTAAAAATAATCTATACCGGTACTGCAGAACCGTCTAAAAACCGGTACGAGACGATGGTGGGTCCTTCAGAAGAAGCTGCAAAACTGGAGGCGAGATCCAGAACGGGTTATAATAAGTAGTAGATATAATTTTGACCTTGACAAATTGCAACAGAAATGGTTCTTTTTGCATTGGATTCAGAAAAAAATCCCATTTAACATACTCAAAATCGCGGAAAATCTTAGGTGTCGAAATTGATCAAATTTGCATATAAAGTTAAACAATAGACAATAATTCAAATATTAATATAACGCGTGTTTCCAGACAATTTTGCAAATAAACTTCACAGTAAGGATCAATGAACGTGTAACTATTTATTTTAATTGTGACTTGTGATTTATGGAATCCATTCATTAATTAAATTAATAAAACATGTTAATTGTATTAATTAATTTCATAACTAATTTTCAATAAATCTTGCAAATCTTGCTACGAACGATTTAGTGCACATCATTATCCTTGTAAAAAACAACCAAAATTGCAACTTTAAATGCAATTAATTATAATTCATTGCGTTTATAGCACTAAGTCATGAATTGAAGATATACTCAAAGAAAAAGTTACCTATTCAGGTTTTCAGACTTGGCGAATAAATGTATAGTATTTTGAATAAGAAATAAAAAACGTTATACGGCGTATATGGCCTAAATACATAATTATGTACAATCATTGTGCAATTAAAAAGTTAATTAATAATTGACTTAAAAATGTGATAAGGATATTTTTGTTGAAACCCACAAAATGTAAGTTAAAACTAGCAAGAACACAATCTTAAAATTTTAAATAGATGCATTGCTTTGTACTTAATGATATTATCCTAGTCCTAGGCATTTTAATAATATTAAAATGGCTTTTATGACAAATTGTCATATTATGAAAAATAAAATGACAAGTGAAATATCTACTTATCAACATCAAGAGCACATAACAAAATGTATATTCTGCCTTCACTGACTTGGAGTTGATTGATATTAAACCATTTGTGTCCAGATCTCATGCAAACCAGCCTTAGAGGAGAGAGCTGTTAGTATTGATTGATAGTAAACCATATTTTTCTAGACCTAATGCAAACCAGCTTCAGAGGAGAGAATTTGTGTGTGTTTGTTTGTTTGAATTTGTATTTGTTACATCTTGATTGATATTAAACCATATTTTTCCAGATCTAATGCAAACCAGTCTTAGGATAGAGCTGTTACCATTGATTGATTGATTGATTGATTGATTGGATATTGCTTGACGTCTCATATTAATGCACTAAGGCTATTCGATACGATTACCCACCTACACCTTGATTGATATTGAACCATATTTTTCCAGATCTAATGCAAACCAGCCTTAGAGGAGAGAACTGTTACCATTTGTTACCTTGTTTGATATTAAACCATATGTATCCAGATCTAATGCAAACCAGCCTTAGAGGCCATTGTTACACCTTGATTGTTACTAAACATTTTTATTTTTTCACAATTTAATGCAAACCAGTTCTCGAGGGTTTATGAGCACTAAGTGTCAATGATTTCAACGCTTCAGCGGATATAGCTTTTTTTATGTGTAATGGATGGTTAAAATTATCAACCCTTGATTGATATAATACGCCTATCTATTGGGTGGTGATCCAAAATACATGGAGCTATAAACTAAATATATTATGTTAAGTTGCCCAGTGAATTGTTTTAAATACTATTTTGAATAGTCAAAACTGACAAGACATAGATTAATAAATGAGTATATCCCAAGGATAATTTAATTTAATTCAAACCCACGTTTATGAGCACCCAGGGTCAATGATTTCAATGGTCCAGCGGATATAGCTTTTGATGTGTAATGAATGGTTAAAATTATCAACCCTTGGTTTATAAAAAATACGCCTATCCATTGGGTGGTGATCCAAAGAACATGGAGCAATAAATATACATATCCTAATTAATGTTTTTAGTAGCCCAGTGGATTTGTTCAAATACTATTTTGAAAAGTTAAAATTCAGAACCCATAGTAAAATAAAAAAAAACATGTGCGCATATTTCTATACCTAGGACAAGTTTTATGAGCAAGCCAATGGGTGTTAATTTTGTAAGTGTAATAGAATAAATCTACATACAATCCATGGATAGAGCTATGAAAAATGCATTTATATTCTGAATATTTAGCATTAATTTTTCCAAATTTAGCATTTTGTAGCATTAATTTTCTTCTTTCCACCAAAACCCCAAATGTGGGGAGTTTCTTGTATTTTTAATGGGGAATGAAATCAAATTATGCTTTATAGGAACATTTCAATTCAATGTAGTCACTTTAAATGTTAGAATACAATGCTAAACCAATTCTCAATTGGTATAGGTAAACCTTATTTTGCAGTAAATTTAGCATTTTGTAGCGTTTTAAGAGTTTTTACTCACTGATTTAGCATCAATAACCTAAAACGCTAAATTTTCATGCCTCTATCCATGGATTAGGAATTACGTGAAGACATGGATTGTAGTAAAAATAAACTGGGCTTTCCTACTTTAATCATTTTAGAAGATAAAGTAGTCACTTAATTTTCCGTTAAAAGGTGTATGTTGGTACGTCAATATCAGTCATTTCGTACAAGATTTTATGGCTAACATTCTCGGCTGTGTCAGCATTGACATTATTTGCAGCTGTCATACCACTGAAAATACTGTGAAGATCAGAACTTCCATCGATGTCAAAAGAATTCATATTATCTAGGAATTTAATTAACAAGTTTGTATCTTCTGAATGTGAATACATGTACACGAAAACAGAACTCAACCTCAGGTTGTTGCTGTTACCGACAAATTGAAAGTAATCTGTTTGTTTTCATTTTTTCATTTTTTTTATAACTAATTAATCAATTAATTCAAAACTAATCAACACAAAAAAGTTACAAGAATGCCAGTTTACTTGAAAAGTAACCTGGTATCGAATGTTTATATATTCTGTGCAATATATTGTTCGTTAGTTGATAGGATTATTCCAATTGATTTCCATTGATATTTATCATTTGTCATCGTAATTAGCCTATGTAATTAATCAAAATAATAAATTCAAAAAACAGAAGTAGTGATATTTTACCTCAACTGTCTACTGTCATGCTAACTTGGAGCGAAATAGGTGAAAAAAATGTTTTTTATTGATATCAATTATTTATCTTAATATGCAAATTTGATCATTTTCGACACCTAAGATTTTCCGCGATTTTGAGTATGTTAAACAGTATTTTTTTCTGAACCCAGTGCAAAAAGAACCATTTCTGTTGCAATTTGTTCAAGGTCAGGGCTATTTTTTCCCCAGTTCTCCTACTCTATAAGCGCAGCAGAGCCCGAGAGCACTGATTAGGGAAACGAGAAAAACTCGTAGGAGAATCAAGCAAGTTTCGAAACAGGTAGAGAAGGAGACAAGGGAACTGGACCCTGTCCTGGGGAACCAGTTGAAACGCAAGGAAATTTAAACAGTTTCTCAGTATAGGCGTGTTATGATTAAACGAGGCACATTTAATGCACAAGTCTGCAGTCTGCAATTTTGCGCATTACCTCATAAACCAACAAAGTGCTTACTCAGCAACGCTCATTATAATTAGCTCGTAAACGCACTTTATTGCAACATGGCAAACTGTAGCGTAATTACAGCCATTCACACTACGTCAAAACCTCTTGCAAATGTTAACGAGTTTTCTGACAGTTATAATTATGAACTACCTCGACCTAGCCTAAACGGTCGACACTCTTATCGGCTAGATTTGAGACGGGTTATGAAAACTGCGATCAGATCAAACTGTCGTAATATTATGCAAGTGTGCTATCCCAGGTCGAGGTGGATATGAACATTCTTGGATTGTCCTATAAGAGAGTGTTGTCCCGACTAACCAAATTGAGAAATTAAATCATAATTATGTCCGTAAGTGAAATGTAATATATTATCTGTGAACTGTGATTATGTCTCACAAAAAATAATGTGTGTATGCGTGTTGGCAATGGATGGGGACGATCCGGAAGTGTACCCACGTCAGCCAAGCTCCAGCACCCAGCAAAAAGTTAGGATATACGAGATCTAAATATAGTTGTGAGTGTTTACCGAACGTGCCTATAGTAATACCGGGCACACTACACTAGCACACCTCGTGCTAGTTCTGTAGGTGCGGATGCACTGGCCAAGGTCTCGCTAACTACATGGATGGAACGAGTACCCTCCTACACTGTTGGTCACGGTTAAAAATAACTTTGATTCGGGAGAGAAATTACTCAATACATGCTAGAGGCCAAAATAAATACGTGTGCGTTCGTTTCCAAGAATTGGGAAACGTGTTATGGTAGACTAGAGAGAGGTAGGCCGACAGCAGTCGTTATTGTAATGACCACGGTGAGGGGTATTCTGGGGGGGGGGGGGGGGGGGAAACATTTTTTTTATAAAATGCCCTGTTCTGAGTTCTGACGTAATAGGGCATAAAATAAGAAAATACAACTCTCGAGAGATGCGTCATGTATACCTAGTAGAAATTCAAAATCGCGCTCAAAATTAATATCTTTACCAAAAACAAAATTAATCAGCTTCAACCTAAAATAAACCGTATGAAAAACAAAATACCCAACTTGTACATAGCAATTAACAAAACTATAAAGTTTAACCCTCCAGACCCGATCACTAATAGTATAGCAACACCCTAGCATTAGTGATGTAAAGGCGAAAAGTTTGCAATGAAAAGTTTGAAAAGTTTTCACTTTCATGCAAACTTTTCACCAAGCTTGTGAAAAGTTTCAAATTTTTGAAAAGTTGTTAAAAAGTTGGTAATAATGTACCTAGTTGCTACAGATCTAGGCTACAGGTCTTGGAATACGATTCGGAATTGCTTTAAAGCTAAAGTAATAACGATACTGGAAATAAGACACTAAATTTCGAGTTTTGAAATGTAGGCCTATTATGAAATAAAAGTATGTACTGATTAATTAATAATTACTAATTGGATGAGCGTAGCAAGCGAGGCGAAGATTCCATTTCACTACACTGGAGAAAAAAAAACAGAATGTTTTTTTAAAAATTTATTTATTTATTTATTTATTATTTTTGTGTGTCTGTTAACACGATTCCGGCTAAACCGTTACTACAATTGCAATGAAATTTATGGAGGCCTTCGAAATCTCTGAACTTAGAACTGCCACCTTTTTTAACGCAATCGAAAATTATTTCTCATGAAAATCGCAACTTACGATTTTTTTGATTTTTTTAAATTCTTCTACTTAGGCTATAACACCTAGGCCTACATGCTTTATCCGATTGTAATGATTTTTTTACAGAACCTTAATTTTGTGAATTTATATATTCGTGTGGAATTTGAGCGGAGTCGAAAAATTATTTCTCGTGATGATCACAATTTTACGATTTTTTTTGTTTTTTTTAAATTTCTTTGACTTATAACACCGACATGCTTTATCAGATTGTAATGATTTTTCACAGAACCTTAATTTTATAAATTTATATATTCGTGTGAAATTTGAGCGCAATCGAAAAATTATTTCTCTTAAAAATCACAATTTTACGCTTTTTTTCGTTTAAAAAAAATTACGCTCATCCTACAACGCGCCTGAAAAAGTGTTTGCGAAGCTTCCTAGTTAGTAAATGGATTTGTATACTGTTAGGCTACGTAACATTAGACATTGTAGGCCTATGCATTTTTTTTAAAAGTAGGCATTGGCTACTTTTGTAGGCCTATAGGCAGACTCTATTACATAATAAAAAGTTCAAACTAAAGCAATTATCAACAGTCATCATAGAAATTTGTAATACATCAATGAAATGTCCTGCAATTAAATTCTCCTCGTCCTAACAACTATGCTTTGATGGTATTTTCTCCTGATTTAGAGGTAAAGGGCCGAACAAAATTATAATCTTTGACTTATGGTAGGCCATTATGGCCTACCAATCATGGTGTCAAATTTTAAGTTGAAACGACGGTGTTAAGCGACTAAAACATGAACTTTTCACAGCTTGAAAAGTTTTCAGTAAAGTTTTCAGCAAAGTTTTCACAAATTTGACTTTCATTAAAATTTACATCACTACCTAGCATAGTTTCCTCTGAGCTCCCTTTGGGAAATACGTCGGAAATCGTCGTTGGACACGAAACACGTTCAAGTGAGTGGATAGGGCGGAATAATGACCACTCTCTCCGCTCGCAAGCAGATGGAAACATCTGGGGGTAGTCCAAAACAAAATAACATAATCTCTTTCATCTTTGTATTCACCGAAGAGGAAAAAGTGGGTAACGTAAGCCGAAAGCAACAGTGGTGTATCTACCAAGTGAAACAACATTTTCAGTGAAAATGTACCTATGCTAAATCCCTCCTAGAAAGGAAACTAGGTGACATGACTCTTTTAAATTTTGATGAATGATGACACTCGCCGGGATGGTAAATTGTTATTTTCAAACACTTCTCAGTTTTAAATTATACACTAGCCGGAGCCCTAGGTGGATGTAAGTGAATAAATTACACTTTTGAGAACACCTGCCCGTATGATATGACGTAGACGTGTTACATAACATGTTGGAAGAAAATAACACACACACACTTACCAAGGACCAGCAGTGTTTAGCTAGAAGTGGATTATAAGCTTAGTGAGTGAAATATTGTACGCAAATTTGACGCTATCCTAAAAAGTGGCAAATACAGATTTGGCAGGCCGAACTCTTTGTCGTGTCTTCTTCTTCTAACATCCACTTTCCATGATTTTAGATACTTGACTTTGAAATAAAAATTCGAATCGCTGTATCCTATAAACTGACGCTTTTCAACGTTTTAATTTTTTATACGTCTTCGTGGCTTAGTTGGCACGAAAGATGTGCTATGTTTAGACGGCAAAGGGACATAATGAACTTTCATGACCCAGTCACTGGCATCTCAACAGAAGTAGAGAAGAATTGAATTCTTTATATTTATTTAGACTTTTAGAGTAGTGCAACTTTGAATGGATTCGTCTTTGAAACCTCTCGTTTGCCAAATTAACGCTAGCCCCTAAACGATTAAAACATCATTATGTGACCAAAGTGTAATGTTTCCCACAGTACTAAGCAATACTTTGTGAGATTCACTCGCTAGGGCACGCTGTAAAAAAAAAAAAAAACTATTTATAAGAATGCTAATCAGTGTTCGAGCCTTGAACTTAGTAAACTATGTCAGATAAAACACACAAGTGGGCGATCTAAGCCGAGCCTGCAATGAAGCTCGGGCCAAAATACCGACGTTCCAAACGCATACTTGACCGGGATAAGCGTCCAGATTTACTGCACACATGTTTAGGAATCTCTCAGTCACCAGCAGCAACACATAATGAAAACAAGCTGTGACGTTTCAGCTTTCAACTGTCTATAAAATACACATAATGCGAGCACGTATTGTAGGCCTAATGTACAACCTCTATATGTTCCTATACTCAATGGTTCAACTATTGGAAATGCATAAATTCATATTAACGAATTAAATTAATAAGGTTAATAAGGTTAATGGTCATTAATGTGATCATGATGTCATTGCCATGATCAATGCTACAAGGACAAGGCTTGTTGACGATGTGGGGGTAGCATGAGAAATCTAAAATAAAGGGCGATAGATCTTGGAATACACTAAACTAGAAGTGGAATGATGATATTGAATTGGTTGAAATACAGATTGTAAATCCTATTTATACAGCTTGTAATTTCGACTACGACTCCATAGTACATCAGTCATACTCATGGCAATAAAAATATGACACTTTGGTAGATCTTGAATGCTCATCGCATATCGAATCGACGCCTGACGACGACGTGAGAAACTAGGGCGCTTCAACCGGTTAGGTCATATTGCGCCGCATGCGTTAATGAAAGTTGATGAGATGTGTTTTGATGATTATATTGTTTAAAAGTGTATATTATAACAAAATAAAATGATGATGATGATGATGATAAATGAAATAAATGTATGATGTGATAAACTATAGAAAAAAATATTTGTGTAGGGATGTGGAAATTAAAGTTAAATAATTTATTCGATGTGAATAAATTGTGAAGTTTACCGATGCGAAATTACAATAGTAATAAGAATTACTGGTAATGGTAGACCTAATTCACATCTATACAATCCAAAGCAATTCTTCATCGAGTGTATAAGTTGTGTTCGATGTCTTATCAGAGTATGGCAAGGTTATCCCTGGACCCAAGGGTCAACTCTGCATTCGACAACTTAAAAAAATACACTGTACTTTTTACTGTCTCATCCCTACATGAAGCAGTAGCAGTCACACTCACAGGCAGGGGGAGCCCGTTGTGAATGATAATGTACCCACCTACCGCAACACGCACACTGTCACACACTATCAATTGATTGCACCTAGTCAGACATGCACCTGTCACTCACAACAAGACGGTTGCTTCAAGAACGTACACCGAGCCCTTGGGAGTCGACTAGTCCGACAGTGACACTATTGATTCAAGTGCTAACCTTTACAGTTGAACGTCCCGTCATCAGCTTAGCGGGGGACAATCAAACTGTCCACACCCGAGACTATTCTAGAGGATGTGTCTGTCAACACCGAGGTTACTGTTACGTGTCATCGACTTCAGTTCAACAAGAACAACAGCGAGGACGAACCCACGTAGAGCAAAACAATCCAAAGAATCTCTACGAAGTGTCCATTTATAGACTGATTGATGAGGTTTAGAAAGGACGACAAATTGGTATTGACTTTTGATCGTCTGCAGAATAGCATCCCCCTTCCCAACAAGTCTGTTGAAATATAAACTTGGCTCGCCTATAATATTGGCTTTGGGCCTAAATATTTCTTGAGAAAAATGGCATAAGATTTACAAATATGCAGACAAACAAAATAAAATGCGTGAGGTAGGGCGAGTGCGTGTTAGCAAGCGTGACTTATCAGTTAACATAGCCTAAAATTATGGGGCTGTCATAGCAATAATAATTAACGTATGCCCGGCCCACACAAAAATAAGATGCTAATAAATAAGTCAACTCTGTAAAATGTAGATATGCGAAAATGGATGTGAACTTTGTTGATAAAGAACTAGGACTGACGCTAGCTTTTAAAAAATAAATTCCGACAAACCCAAACAAGCCAGAGAAATTCAGAATAAAAAACAAAGCTAAAATAGCGCGCCTGTCAAAAGGAAGTTCGGTGAGCCAGTCTACGAAAATACATTCTATTTCACTGTGCGAGTGCGAGTATACACGCCCAGTCTCTTGCGAGATGTGTGATCCGACTTCTGTTCTGTGGCGTACAACAAAAACCGCAGACATGTTTTTTGCGGGTCGTTCTCCTGCTTGAGAATTGAGATGAGACGTTGAACACGGTCGTGGGGGGAGGGGGAAGGAAGGATCAAACTGTCATTATTCAAACCACCTATAATAAACTAATTGTCCTGGAAACCTTGATGGTGGAAACTGGTAACTTATAAGCAAAGACAAGAGTGTTTTCTTTAGTCGATTTGGATAAAAGAAACTTGAGCGTGTATTCAGTTGAGTAAGTGTAGGTTGCTTTTTTTTTTTACATAATTGCCAGCTAATAAATTCGTGATAAATGCAGCAACTCCCGTTGAGTCATATATCCGCATTATACGCTTTTTTTTCTTTTGCACCCAAAACAAGATTAGTTTGTTCTGGATTGTCGTAAATTTGTTACGAGCCAACTTTGCCGATGCTCTAACTTAGCGATGTTAATTGTGCGTACAAACTGGACTGATTTCAATACCATGCGATCATTGGCCAAAATTGACTCGTTTCGATCAAGCCGATATACGTAACGCTAGTTCGGAATGACTTTAGCGTAACTTTATAACTAACAAATAGCATCCGCAGAAAGCTAAATCACGTGACAAAGGTAGGCTACCGTATAATGATGGAAAGATTAGTAAGCGAATGTCGTAAAACAAAGTTTGATGATCACTTGTTACCAACATTTAGTATTACAATGGGGATTCGATCCTTTTCAATTTCCATCCTACAACTAGCGGATCTTGAATCTGTCGTTGTATGCAGCCTACAGTCCAATAAAAAACTACACGTCCGTGCCTATCGAAACCCATTTCATCCATCCAGATTTGGATAGAACACAACCACCGATCTATACGAAGTATCCCTTGTAATTAAGCACATAACAGTCCATAAACTGTTCAACAATGAACCCTGTACGTGCAAGGGAAGATTAGTGAGCGAATGCGTAAACAAATTCCCCGTGATCAGCAAGGCCAGGTGGAAAGCCGGTTTACTCGCAATGCAGAAATCCCACGATCAATTTCCCTTGATCGCTCATCAATAGAAAAATAGCACGCGCTCATCAACCCATGTTCATGTCCACTCTAGCTAATGTAAAGAACATAACCTACCTGATTAGACGAAGTAATCCCTTGTAATTAAGCACATAACAGTCCCACTACACTGTTCACACAAGACACTGACGGCAACGCGGGCGTGTGATCGCGACGGTGTGCGCTCGTGAACTGAGCGAGCGAGGACGGGGAGAATCGCCGGCTCGTACTACACAAGCAGAAAACATCGCCCAGCCGGAAGTGCAAGTGTATTCGTACAGTCGGCTCATCACCGAATGAGACTAATTAATAATGAATTGGTCTCTGTCTGTCTATGTAGTCTCATCGCTTGTGTTGATGAGCTGTGGGTGATTAGTGCATGGCTTGGATGGGTGGAGGGACGCCCTAACGCTGTCGAAAAGTACGAAAGGGTGGGTCACCGTCAAGGAAGAGTTTTATCAACATTGAAGAGGAGGTTGTTTGCAAAGGGAGGAGTTATAGGAACATGATAAGTATGAGTTATGAGTATTTTACTTCAATATTCACTACCCTTTCCAGCGCTGTAGACAGCGATTAGTGATTCCAAATTTGGTGAAGCATATAAAGGAGTTTGAATGGGATAGAATCAGATACTTTTTTTTTTACAAAATGCTAGATTTTAATTAAAAGGCAGCTATTACAGTTCCTATGAATGTAAACATTTTGGATTATAATTGGTGTAGACGGTCGCAGATGTACGTTGTACGAGCGTATTTTTTAAATTACAATTTTCTGGCTACCTGTGTTCCCTTCCAAGTTCCAATCTTCCACACAACGACAAACGAAAAAATGTAAATATAGAATTCCCACCTCACATCACACAACAGTTTATTAGTCTAGGGTTTGATAAAAGAATTCAATTTATGACTTCCTTTCACTGTACCCGACGTGACCTGTCGCATGGGTAACACACACCGCGTTCACCCTACGCCAGGTTTACTCACGTAAATAAAAGATAGGACGGGAGGGGAGGGGGATTTATAGATATAAGAGAGACGGTAGACCTGTCCCAAAACCAAGATAAGTCAACTATATGAAAGCTTCTTGTAAAGGCGAAGTAAAGCAACTGACTACTGAGACTTTGTGACTGGTTTATGAAGCAGGGGCCAGGAAGCACAAAAAGGGGTTCAACATTCGATCTACCGTACCGGTGGCATTGCCAACTATATTTGAATGAAAAGTAGAGTCTAAAATACTTCCCCTTACAAATATTGAGGACATATTTCAAAGATAAGCTCAAAAAGAGGGTTAAGACACCCAGTAGACGATAGCCTAATCATAAAGGGTCGCGACAGGTACAGTATCCTGGACCCGCTTTCATTTTTTGTAATTTATCGTTGGACGACGCACTCGATTTTGGTTGTACCATACAGGCAGAGCTCCGAGCTGATGAACCATGGTCCAATTTTGTTCTAGTCTGGACTGGTTTCCAGGGGTCTCATTTAGCTTCTAGGGGAGACTCTAGATAGTTCTAACCCATATTTCCCAAAGTCAATTAGTAAAACTAAGAGAAGATTGTACAGACCAAACTAATGAGCTGAGACGACATGCCTACATGAACCAAGTGCAACAAAATGTTTTTATAGGCCTTTAGCTCATGGTTTTGTAATCGCTTGTATCTAATCTTGACTCGAAGATAGTGCACAGACAATTAAAACTAATACTACACTAAATTATTGCCTCGTAAAGTTATGCCGACAAGTGCAAGCTTGACAAATAGCAATATTTACGGCCCTGCAGTGTGTATGCAGCCAGCCAGCCGAAGCAAGTGGCATTCCATACACCGTAGTACACACTGTGTACATTAGAAGACAATATTATGGCTACGTTGTCACAACGTCGGTGTTCTACAACATAGAATGTTTTCATAGAGCCCATCCCACCTGTATCACCAAGCAAATAAACCGGGTATTACTCACCTCACCTCTCTTATTACGGCTTATCGGTAGATAACAGCTTATCACACCTTGTACACATGATAAGGTAGCCTAAAAAGATCAGTCTACTCTAAGGCTAAGATAATTTGAAGACTGGCTTTTCAGATAGCGTAGATCCACATAGAGTAAATGCATCTTACGTAAGAACAAGAAGCCATGGCCAGACGTAATATTATACCGAAATGCCAAGAACTACATCCCAGAATAAGAGATAACTCCATATGTTGAGCAATGAGGTAATTTGATGAATTTGATATTTCTTTCATTTAGTATAGGCGCTACCCTTGGTTAAGGTAAACGCGGCAAGCTTATTTACAATGCTTACATATTTTTCGGACGAATGACATTACATATCTGCTTTATTATTATATCATAATTTTAATCGTGATAAAATTTTAGTATTTTTCCAGAAAAGATTTAGAATAATTAAAAATAAGGTAGGGCAATAGGGCATAAAAAAATCATATGTTCAAATATTCAAATCTCGCGATTGGACGTGGACGACGAGACGAGCGAGTGGTTCCACTTGACCGATACCGCGCCCTGCCGCTCAACTCACACTCACATCACATCACCCACACTCGATTAGAAGCGAGATGAACCCCGGGTCAAGCCGCAATGATGTCACATTTAAAGTGACCCCCATTACTGAGTGATCCCGAGCTCAGGCAAGTAAGTACCTCCCCTGCAAGACGCAACCCGCACTGCGGCATATAATCTACAAGTATCCGGACAGGGTGGTCCTAACATTCAGTCGAACCTTGAAGTTCATAATATATTGGACTTGTTACAAACTCTTTTTTACAGCAAAATATGCATCTGACACACCCAACAACGTACAACGCTCCTTGACCCTTATGAAAAATTCTAAAATTACTGAGATATAGTAGAAAAGATAGATTCTTTTTGTGTGTTATACTCTTTTGAATATTGTTCACTAATAACTAATACATTTTTATATGAAGGAACAATTTAACAAAGTATTGTGTTAATAATTTAATTATCTTTCTTATTTGTGCCATATAAATGGGCAATATGTTAGAAAATTTGGGACATATTGGAAAAAGTAGAAAATAAATATTCATTAGACGTCGTATTCTAACTTCAGAAAGAAATTATTTGGTCTACACAACTTTGTTTGTTCGTTTGTTATTATTTATTTATTTAATTTGCAAGGTGAACATTAATTTGTTTAGCGTATCGATAGGAATAGGGCACTGACGTTCGTTATTGAAATTACTCGTTTGTGAGATAGGGACGATAAAAAAAATTTGACACGAATTCGAACTGTTACAAAAAACAGGGTTTATGTCTTTAGTGTGACGCATATGAAGACCCTCAAGCACGGGTATATATTTAGCGATATCGTAAAACTAGAAACGTTTATCACGCACTCAAATAAAAGTGAGTTTTCAACGTAACCCAAACATCGATGCCATGTGTTCCAATTACCATCATCAAACGTTGAAATATAGGCTATGCTTCAAGTTACATTTCACGTTTTTCAGTTGCCAAGCGCGGTTCGAACTTCGAAACTACCAAAACAAAGCTGAAGTAAGTTGCGTACGAAACTACTAAAACTACTCTCTTCTTACAAACAATAAATAAGTTACATTACCATGAAGGTTCAATATTACAGAAAGGGGTTAATTACAATTCGTCTGTCTGTCTTTATCCTCATATAATATAAAAGTACCACTAAGCCACTATCTATCAGTAACCGGGTACCATAAAAAGTAAGAAATACAATACGTTTTAGAGGCGAACAAATCCATCCAGCAAAAGCAAGCAACAAGGATCAATCGTGCGTCAGGTAAGAGGACCCCCCCACCCCTACAGCACAGAATAAACATAAACATGAACGTTATGTTATGGATGATAAATGTGTGAAGACGCGTCTGCCTGTCATCGATGTGCTAGGTCTACACGAGTGAGAGCCTCCTAGGCGTCACGACGTCGTGGGCGTCGCGTCCTCTTGGCGGGGGCACCTCGGCGTCGTCCGCCAGAGTAGGAGATAGAGAAGACTGAGCCAAAACCTGAGCCGAGAGCTCTGATAAACTAGGTCGCGATGATTATTATTTACATAGATGTATTGTCTTTCCGAGGAGGAGAGGATCGATTCATACTCTCGAGATGTCAAAGTGATGGGATGATCAGTTGCTCGCTCGCGGAGCAAACATCTTTGCTGCCAACTATAAGCTGCCGTGGACAACTGAGACATTGGTACCAACATTAGCTCAATGACATACCCGAACCCACTGACACGCTTCAATCCTTTCAAACATGTCATTTTCTAGGAATAAACACTTTAGACGGAAATTAACACCTAAGTGGGCATGACAACATCCATAAAATATAAATGGTATTTTGACTAGCGAAAAGATAAAAATTTATAGGATAAACCTCACAGTCTCTAGCATTTACATACATTTTTTTTTATTTGAATTAAGGACGCGTCAACCGTTAGGTTATAATGCACCACTCTATAGACTAAGGGATACGGGGAGGAGGGGCCCATTGAAACTTATAAAAAGCTATAGATACGGTACGGCATATTTAAATACTGTCGATTACTCATACACTAAAAAGAAAAACAATATAAAACAACAAAATATTACGCATTTATTAAGATAATAGGTGGATAGCAGAGCACCAATGTAGAACATCGATTCACCCAGGGCGCTACCGCACGAAAGTAAACGATGCTAACGTGCAGTGAATTTAAAATCCGTAGTCTGTTTAGAGAACTAAACAAACACAGCTGCGAATTACAGTACGTACTTGGGCAAACAATTCTTAGTGCGGTTACGACAATCTGATTAACATATCTCTCTTTTGAAGTACATTTTAAAACGTGACGTGTTTTATACTGACGACCATACAGCCATCCTAGATCTAAAGCATACCGACATTTACATAACATTGTGATGGTAATGTAAGTCCTCGCATAGTAAAGTAACTACCAGGTCATTCAATGCACTTGTCAGTTAAATAGAACCAGTAGAACGTAAGGAGAGAGTTTGTTGCAAGACTTTGAATTTTGATTATTTTTTTTGCAATAGTGTTTTTGAGACGACATGTACAAGATGAGAAGAAAGGACGAGAAAAAAAAATGTATGGAGTAAGCGGAATTCGACCCTCTCTGCATACTAGCCCCCCGAATGAATTTTAAAAGAAATTAATATCTCTGAAGCAATATAATCAAAAATTCAAAACGGTTCACAAGTGGAATACATCAGATAAAGCGTAGGCTTACTATCGTCGAAAAGAACCGTTATCATTTAAAAGTAAAAACAGCATCCAAATCATAACTTTCTAAATGCATTAGACCCACATGCGACGTGTTGAATTGAGGTGAGCATCGCCCCCCCCCCCCCTGAATTGCATTGTGCGTAAAGCCATCTTCGAAGCTGATGCATGATCTTGAGTCTTGACACCTCCCCACCCCCCACATATTACATTATATCTCATGGATACTGGGTAAGCCACTGCCCCCCCTTAGATTACCCAAAATTGTACACGGTATTAAGGCCTCTGACCCCAACCTTCGGACAAACCAACCAGCCGCCGTAAACTATACAAAGTCTCATTCGTCTATGATGAAACCTTACGAAGTACGGTAATCAAATAAAAATCAAATTACCATTGTTTATCATCACGCTTCGATACGGCTCAGGTCTGAATATTGCGATCGTTAAGCTTATTTTTACTGCCGAGTAAGGGCGGACCTTCGCGCGGTAATGATTACCACGCGAGCCTGCCTGGCTGGCATTTCCCAGCGTCGCGACGCCTCATTGCGAACAGAACTAGGCCAACTCTTGGCCCACGTAGGCCAGCATTTCTACACTCAACGTTGCAATCTGCTTTTACGAGTGGAGCTTGATTTGAAAAAGCAACGTTACCCATGGCCTCAAGAAGGCCCCCCTCCGTCTATTAGCTTATGAAATTGTTTTATTTCAATACAAAAATTTAAAAATAAAAAAGTGTATCCAAACAAAATTTTGTTGGCGATTGGCATTGATTTGATTTGAAAATAAAATTTGGGAAGTTGTAAAACTTGGACGTTTATGTTGGTAAAACCGTAAAACAATCTATTTCTGTACGAATGTATTGTTTTAGTTTTCATGAAGTGACAGTTTCTTGTAGCATTGCTAGCGTTGCTTCAAAGGACATTGCTTACAAACTCGATTTCCGAACCGCAAGACCCATTCCAGAGGAGATGCAAGTTACTACAGACTGCCTCAAGTATGGCAACGAAATGTACAACTCTCTCCCCTCATCCCGCGTGGGGAAGGGGGGGGGGGTAAGAGTTACCAACCTGAACAACTTGATGATTCCGAGCTCGCACAACAATGCACCATTGGAGGCGTCCCGGCGCCCGAAACTAGGCCAGCTGAAAGATCGCGGGCCTGCCGAGAGATCAATAGCCCATGCAGCCGCTAGGCCGCCCAGCCGAGCCGGCTAGAGGCCTATCCTACTATACGAGATTACCGAGTGCTTTTCATTAGAGCTTTGCAGACTCAGACTGAGTTATCCGATCAAGTTTTAACGAGAGGTCAACTTAGATTTCACTTTAGATGCATTACTTTCCTCCTTCCTGGATACCACGTTTTATAGGGGGAGAGTGCTTATACGTGCTAGAAGAGTAGATAAGGCTTACAATTCAACCGTAAAATTGGATTTGTGTGAGTGGATTAGTCAGCAATATTAGCTGTTGTAACTTCTACTTGTCTTGTGAATTGTACGTGTACGTCTAGCGTTCACTACCCCTTTTTTAGGCAATTTTCTGTTTGCTCGGCTGAATGACATCACAGTTGTTAGAAATTTTGAAACATATCTCAAGAAAGTGGAAATAAAGGTTTCTATAGTGACACATTCCTAAAATTTGTTTTGAAATAATTTATAAAAAATAAATTAGATTTCGAGAATTTCAATTTTGTTAAAAAGTCCAAAATTGACTATATTCGTGAATTTTTTCTGGCTGATCAAGTCAAAATTTTGAAAATCTATGACTGTTGGAACGTCATGTATGCTTTATTGACAAGTTTGCAAATTGTATATACGTAGGATGCTTTTTGGCCGAGCAAACCGCTATTTACTAACTATCAAAAGGGTGGTGAACCTCTTAAATCAACCTCCAGAATTACCGAATACGGTAGCGTCGGAAAAAGGACTCCCAAGTACCGTACCTACCAACCTACCATATTAATAATTCTGCAATGAAAATCATTTCTTTCATAAATTTTGTTCGAAAAACTTTTTCAGTGCAACAACTTAGTCCAACCATCCTGGAATAACTGTCATGTTGTTTGTAGTAAACTACATTGCCGGTCACAGTGCATAGGATCATGTTACAGAAAAGACTTACAAGAGTCAAAATAATACTATATAATCTTGTAATTTTACAAGGGGACCGACAATTTAACTGCATTTTACGAAATATCCAGCTGTCTCTTTCTTGGATACAATTTGTAAAACGCACAGGATTGAAAATAAAAAGCCATGAGCCTTGTTGTAACTTGTAAGTAGTGTGAGGTCATACTATGACCTGTGACCCTAGGACTGTCACCAGACGACTAGGGTCACGTCCGACCCTAGTCGTCTGGCTTGTCCCACAACCGCAGCCTACAGCATTCTTAGAAAGTCAGACACACTTGCAGATGCACACGAGACGACCCCATTTGAAATTACCATAAATTAGTCCCATTCTCGGGCAGAAGATGACCGAGTGCATGGCAGCTTTCTTCCTGGGAGGTAGTTATCAATGTATCACTTTCGATTTGAATCATCAGTTTGAACTTGGTGAATGTATTTTGCGGTTTGCCTATTACCATCAGCCACAGCGAATGCACTGAGGCCGAAAGTTAAGAAGAGTGAAAAAAATCAATTGTATTAAAGTTCCACATTTAATTTATAATCGAAAAATAATTTTCTTGCAGATTTCTTAGCCGTTTCCCGCAGCCTGGTGGCCATGGCAGACGGCAGGCGCGTAGGAACGTTTTGAAAGTTGTGGGGGGCAAATCCATTAGAAGCTTATTAGAAGATTTCATGGGCGGCAGCTGGGATCTGGGGCGAAGCCCCAGCTGCCGGAGGCGATACATTTTTGACCATAATACAGATATTTCGTCATGTTTTAAATGCACTCGTACTCTGTAAACGAAGTTTTACAGCAACTATCTGCGAACTAAAATCCAAAAACTCAAAAAATGAACGTGAAATGGCCCATTATAGAAAATTTCAACCTAATTTTTTATGTAATGACGAAGCATACAGGCAAACATATTCGTTTTACCAAGGTGACTGTCGAATTGTAGAAGTGTAAGTGCATATTTACAACAGAAATTCTGGGATTGATATTTAACTAACGTTAGTTTTGTCCCCCCCCCCCCCCCTCCCCGGTTCCTACGCCACTGGTGGACGGTGACTCGCGAGACCTGACACCACAGTTGTTGCGTGTTGTCCACGGCATTAGGGAGTGGTATATGATTATGATGCACACGGGAGAAGACTCACATGCCAGCGTTCAATCCAAAAGAGGCGTAATCTATGCGGGGAAATGTTACGATGTGTTCTAAGTCACGCCAGCATTTAGTTAGATGGGAACAGTGGCGTACCCAAGGGGGTAATCCGGTCTACCCAGTTCCCTTGAAAACACACAAGTGTCACTTTTGCTAAATTAATCTCAAATTGACAACTTTTATAAACAGGAAACACCACTGTGGCCCACGTCATTACATGCAGCGCGCCTCTGTTTTTGGTGTGTTCCGAATACGGGCGTCGTATTGCCTCACTTGTCGGCAGCCCAAGGAACACATCTCTCTCAGAATCAATGACCTCGCCGCCCCGCACCTCTTATTTTCTCTACCAATCACTCGCGGTACATGCGTTCACGCTGTCACCTACATTAAAATTATTCTCGTCTGATTGGCCTTGACTTTAGCGGTGTTGGTAAATCTTTAATAGACGTACAGCTACTTGAAACAAAGTTAATTAACGCGCCCGCGATCTCATTACTCTATCCATCCCCCAGACTGTTCACACCTTGGAACCCCGCGAAACTTCATCAGGAAGAAGAGCGCATAACAGCTGCATTGTATGGCAGACTCCCGCAGTGAGAAGAAACACGCGAGCCTGGTTTATGTTGACTTCCTTTTCCCAAACACGCGAGCCTGGTTTATGTTGACTTCCTTTTCCCTCCCTTCCAAGACAACTGAGTGCACATTCACTCCCGGTTTGTGGGTGCCACGAACAAGGAATACTCTGAAAACGGATATTTCGGGTGTGTTTGTTTCAACTTTCTATCTACGGCGCGCGTTCGTTGCTTTGTTGATGAGAAGCCAGCGGTGGCTCATACGGTCGGGGCGCATATTGAAAGATTAAGGGACCTAGGGGCATGGATTCGAATACACCTGATTTTTGTACTTGAATTTCACCCCTGTCTTCAATAGTACCGAACAGGAAACTATAATTTGTGCTGTCCGTGATTTTATTTTACTGTTTTTCAATTATAATAAGGCGAATTAAAAACGATCAGGAAAAAGTTGAGATTTTTTTTAAAATTGAGAAATTATAAATCACGACATCACTGCACCAACTTGCATAGTGTGTGCAAACTATTGGCACATGGAAGGTCAGACGATACGTAACGTGGGAGTGTACAGAGGGGGAGGGTAACAGGATAGGATATTATACGTATGGTAGACGTCCTTGGATTCCATCCGCAGATGTGATTATAATTTGGACAACGAGGTAATTCTCATCATCAACATAAACCATACACCACAACTGATGAGATTGTGACGAGTGGTGGGCACGTGGTTGTGGTCGAGGTTCCCACGAGATATTCTTCAAATAACATTGTTTACACCATGGGAACCACTAATCAAAGGATCTTTATTGAAGCGTCTTGTCCAACTAATAACATTGTTAGTTATTGATTGTTAGCACCAAGCGCTCCCACCACCAGAGAGTAAACGCTTTATTTACACACGAACTCCTCGACGAGCGTGTGAATGTGATACAAAAAAATACACATATCCGCGATTTTTTTCTGTGGTTTATGTTTTGTTTGTGACGTTTGCAGCGCACATGTATTCCCTTTTACACAGTTTTTGCAGTGGCAATTATGATTTTTTTTTTTTATTTATCTGGATTAAGGAGCGTCAACCGTTAGGTCATAATGCACCACTTTAGCCTAATGGGGGGGGAGGAGGAGCCATGCTGGTCAGAACCAGCAGGGTAAGGGAGGAAGGGGGGTTTCTCACGTCGCGGTCGTCATCGTTTTGTCATCGTTCGTGTGTCATTGTCATCGTCGCGGGGGTCGTCAAGGGAAGGGGGCAAGTCCCCGACGACGATTGCCAGAGCTCGCCTCTATTTGGGAGTAAGATCTCCGCTCTTACTAGCTGATGTTTGCGAGGTGGACTTTTCTCTTGAATCGCCTTTACGATTAGCAGAGAGAGAGTCTTGTCTTTCCCTTTATGATTTTACGATTCATTTATTTTCTACACCCACACTATATATTGCAAGCGAAGCGAACACAAATGGGGCATGCGCGTTTGGTGTAGCAAGGAAACACAAACTGAGGAAAGGGAGGAAGGCTTACTAACAAGTTATAGAAGAAGATGATTAATCGTACTTCCATAATTCAGATAAAACTTTTCCGAAGGTCACTGAATTCAAAAAAATCAGTTGCAGCAACTCATTATCAACAATTTCCAATCAGTGTGGGCGAGTCCAACTCGCTAACAAATGGTACAACTTTTCGATAAGTTTTCATACTTGGCTGAATGAAACATTTAAAAGTTACCAGTTTTCACGAAAAAGTCAACTTTAGTTCCTGAAAGTAAATAGTTCTGGTAAAAAGTTACTTTATAATAAAATTATGGACATAGGATTAGGTGGATTTCTACCCAAGAACGCGTAGCAAAATGCCTTTCATCATCGAGGCTATAGTCTTCATAGCAAATATACTATGTTTTTAATTAATAATTTAAAATTTGTATCGCTAAATCATTTTTCAATAATCAATGCCTAGAGATTTTGTCAATAAGTGTAAGGATATTCAAACTTACATTAAAAGTAACATAAAGAACTTTTAAGAAAGTTCTCTCAAAAAAATATTTGCGCGAGTAAAAAATCGAACTTAAAAGTTCCCGAAAAAAGAACGCGTCTTGCTAGCTAAATGACACGCGTTACTTTTTAAAAGTTCCTACCTAAACTACAATTTCTACGAACTTGTACGTGGCCAACATCGCTAAACTCTGCTAACAAATGTGTAACAACTTTAGCGATAAGTTCTTGCCAAGTTGGCGATAAAACAGAAGGCAGAGCCACGTTTACCGTGTTATCAACATCTAGGACGAAGTGCAAACAAGCTACTAGGAATAAAAATAAGAATTTATATAAATATATAGTATAGGAAATCCTACATCTAGGTAGCCTACCAAGCAACAACAGTTAAATAAGATCGCCTTTTGTTGTAAGCCTATCAATTAATTCATTTAGGCCCAAATCAAATATGTGTTTAGATCGTTGATAAGAATTTGATGTAAATCCAATTTTATCAATAAAATCAATGTCCTACAAACTTCAATTGAGAATTTTATGTAAGCTCATTAGGCCTACAATGCAAGATCAACAACAAATTTTAAAAGATGATGATCGATCTGCAAACACAAATATTTGCAGCGAGTAAAAAAAAATCGAAACTGTGAGAAAGTGGTCTGATCAGCAGAACTACCCTCTTTGTCTCTCTAATCCCATTAAAATGTCTATCTCCGCAGTCACCGCATTCGAGTCAGCAGAGGAAAGTGCCAAGATAAATTCTTTCTTTAGTACTTATCTTTCACGAAGCACTTACACGTACTAGAAGAGTAGACAAGGCTTACAATTCAACCGTAAAATTGGATTTGTGTCAAAATAGTTACGATTCTGCTAAAACACCAGTGTGTTTCCCGTTTCTCTCTCTTCCCTCTAGTAGAGAGAGAGATATTGAACCCACGACCTTCTCTAGCGCAGAGTTAGTACGCTGCTCAGGACTTGTGATCAATAACATCAGCTGAGCAAACTGAGCTGCACCAAAACGCTCTAGGCCCACACACACAGCAGAACCAGGCGACCTCTAACTCCTACCCTTGATACGTCAGAGGGTGTAGATCAGCACACTCATGATGACGGCTAATGAGTAGTGACCGATTGTTTATAGATAGGTAGGTCTACCCCACGATTAGTAGAACACGCTAGTAGGTAGGTCTATATAATAATATACTTTCCCATGATATTGGTACTTAATGAATGGAGTGGGGGGGGAGACTTTAATTTAAGTGGTTCCGAACCAACCTTATTAACGCCGACGATACTATCGAGGAGCGAACCGTAGTCAAATCATGGACTTAGTTATAACAACTAAGTTACAAGTAACTAACGCCAGTTACTATTGTAAGTCTATGGTCAAACAACGATCGGTAATCGGTATTAGATTAAAATTGGGAGCCCCGGATAAAATAGAATCCATAGGTACAAAATTGAAATTGAATCCGATTATAAATTCAAAGATAGATTTATTTGAGACGGGGAAACGTATCATACATTCTATATTTACATCCGGTATTGGACGAAAACCGAAGTCAACCCCCGTTATGTACGCAGTATGGCGGCACCAACATAATTGAGAAATCGTGGAAGGCTAAAGCACTAAGCAGTCTCATCGATATCCAGCCACTCCACGGTAATCGAGTCAAGTGGCAGTCAACGAAAGAGTAATCCACTGTTCCTTCATTCCGTCTTTACCACAATCCACCTTCCTCGCACAAACGAAGTATGCAAAATAAAGTCTCTTTGACCTTTTTCATAAGCTCCAGAATTTCGCTGGCATAGAGAAATATCTTTCCACACATCTTTAGAGAGTTTAAGGATGATGGAGGTGGTGGTTGTGGGGGTTGTTGTTGTTGTGATGGATGGAGGTAGTTGCTGTGGTTGATGGTTGTGGTGATGGTGCGGTTGTGGTGGTTGTTGTGGTTGCAGTAAAGAGTGGAGGAAATTCCCTTTAGCACCGAAGAACTCTCTCGTTGGAGTCAACTTCACTCCGTCTATATAATTCTAGTACTCACCTTGTCAAAGGGGCCCCACGCTGTCTGCCAATGTAAAGGCGGAAATCTGCAACACAAAGAACGTACGTACGTGAGACTCACGCACCGACGTAAACAAAGCGTAAACAGGGATTTGCTCTCGGACTCGCCGAGCATGGCGTAATTATGCGCATACTTCGTGCGTGAAGTATAAGTACCAAGCGTTGATGTGAGCTTCAGTCGTGAATGAAAAGAGAGCAGGAATTACACTGGCGAGCAGTGTCGAAATCGAAGGGCAACTAGGGGGGGGCCTAACGTACCGTGATTGTAATTTGTAATTCATAACGAAGGCATTCCATAGCAATGGCACTGCCGAACTGCTTCATAGAGTTGACTCACAACAAATTGTGGAAGTGGACGGACTTGTTGCTATATGATACAACTTGCAACGACCAGTGGTAATTTCTAGATTTGGTAAGTCACTCTTGTTTGGGGAATTTATAAGATTTAATGCAATCCAAAAATTACAAAATAAACTTAACCGGGGATCGAGCCTGGGCCCGAATGCATACCACTGAGTTTAAAACTTAATAATTTTTGGAATGATGGTGCAATATACCTACAGATCTGAATGGATGGAACCTGGCAGTCTGCCCGTCGTATTTATTGTCTTTCTCTCTAGAATTTATTATATTTACCAGTTGTAGTGGTGTGCAGTGTGAATATGAGACAACGATTATGCTAATTCGAAACAACGTCCCTTGGAGCTCCGTATCTTCGGACCTACAATACTTGCAGCATTTGTCTCGAATGGGTCGATCACGACGAATACGGCTAGATAATGTTACAGTTGAAACGTGTAGGCCTACCGCATGGGCTGGCCGGGCTAGTGGCGTACGCAGGGAATTATTTCGGGGGGGGGGGCTTGGAAGAACAACTCAATGGGGGGCGCCCCACAATAGTGCCGTATTTTTTAATTGTTTTTTTAGGCCAATGTGTTTTTATAAAAAGTTAAGGGGCTTGGCTGCACGAAAAGAAAAGATAAATGAATAAATGAATTTAATATTTTGCTTAAACCTAGATGATTTGCAGGATATAATATTCAAGCTGGGATTTCAGGGGGCCCAAGCCCCCCCCCCCCCCCCCGATATACCACTGGCTTGCGAACTATGGTGGTAATTCTCGCGTGTTGGCTTTTATCGTAAAGATAATAGAATGGCACCATAGTCGATAAAATGTAGACTTGCCAATCTTTTAAGTATCAACAAGCTTAGGCTATAAAAGCAGAACCACGTCTACAGCGTTTCCTTATGGTAGCCCACGTCCTATTTAACGTCAGGTGCTGTCGATTTGCTTTCAATGTTCAATCAATACCAAGGTGACCACTCCAAATAACGACGACGTGAGAAACAAGGGCGCTTCAACCGGTTAGGTCATTTTGCACCACCTGTGATACTGAAAGTTGATGAGATGAGTCAACAGTCAATGGTGTGTTTGATGATTATATTGTTTTCTTAGTGTATATATATATACAAGAAGAAAAAAATGATGATTAGTAATGCATAACAAAAGTTATTTATGTGAATGGAAATATATAAATAAAAGAAATGTGTATGATGTGAATTTAATTTTGTTAAATAGGCCTAGATTACTTTGGATGAGAAATTTAGAAATTTAGTCGCCGTTATCATATATTAGTTCTTCATTTGACTGGGAGGGGAGAGATCAAATTGTAGCAACAAGCATGATGAATATGCATAAGTGATGAAGCAGAAATATACAAATTAACTGTGTCGCAGTTTATTCCGAAGTTACAGCCTACCTCGAAATTCGTGACATGAGAATTTATTAACCATAAATTATTAACGATTCCTTGAATCGTAAACAAAGCCGAGGGAAATTTGCGTTTGCATGAACGTACCTGCTTTAACTACAATTATGATTTACAAGTTAGTAACATTAGAAAAGAACATAAATAAGGCTTATGTGCATTTAGCTGAAGAACATCGGTAGGTCATTGCCCAAGCCTACATTCGAGTCGGCCTACGAGTTCTCGTCTCACGTTAGAGCATGAACATAAACATTATTGTAACATGGATGAGGGTACTCAAATGCTTGTGCTTACCAAGCACCAGTGAAAATAACTTTGAATTAGCAAAAGAAATGTTTATTAAAATCCCAGTCGGGTGATGATCTGGATCACACATTGTTTCGTTTTTGTTGTTGTAGTTGTTGTGTTTTTGTTTTTTTTGTGGGGGGAGGGTAATGTGGGACATAAATAAAATAAATAAATTAGTATTTCGAATCAACCAACAACTCAAATCATATAACTGATTTTCAGTGAGGGACTTTAAAGTTTAAACCAATTAACCAAAGCGACCAAGACAACCCTGTAGGCCCCTACGCAATCGACGAGTGAGCGATAACCAACCAAAGATCAATATTTACATGGGCATATGGAGTTACAGTTTGTATAAAATAGCATCAAACTTCAATTAATTTCATTCTATATATTATATGCATGTTAGTAAGAGCATGGTCCGGACAGCCAAGGTCCCGGGTTCGATCCCCGGTGTAAGCACTTTTTAATTTCTGTCTAAAACTCTTAAGTACTGTAAGAAAATAAATAATAATAAATCTTTCACTCTCAGCATCAATGGCAAACAAAATACGTACGAATAATTAAATAAAGTGAAGTATAAGTACATATATAATAATAATCGAGTATAACTATGAACGGTGTTTCGTTGTGTCTAAGAACAGTATACAATGCTGTAAGCTTCGCCTTCGCCACATTAATAATTCAAGATAGTAATAGGGCCTACAGCGTGTGCACATAATTGCATCAAACAGACAAAATACCAAAAAATTACTAAAACAATACCCTCACCCTGTTTACTCTTCCAGACATGAAAACCCGCATAAATAAACAGCAAGGCTTGTAGACCAAATTACATAATTTCCTTTCATTTCCCTCTGACGCTCTCTCCCCTCCCCTGCCCTCCCCCTGCACTAAGCCAATTACTTCCAATAACGCTCCCCAATCCGAGTCAAGTACCCCGCATCAGCTAGCTAGCTACTGCCGCATTAAAAATACCAACCGTGCTTTCCTCATTAACATTGGCCACTGTCAGTTTCGGTCGGCCTGGGTACGACTTTGTTCCAGCTTGGCACTCGTTAATGCATAATTAGAGAAATAAGCGTTCAAAAAAAACATAATATCGCGTCAGCTGAAGAATCAAACTCAACCCCCACAAGCAAGGTAATAGAACCAGAACGATTTCCGCATTTTGGATGTTGGATCAGATTGTCTAGGACCAACATAAATTCATATATGATATTAAAATTAATTAAATAAATAAATTCGTATTTAGTTTGTTTTTTTTGTTTTTTTTGGGGGGGGTTACTTGGATTAAGGAGCGTCAACCGTAGGTCATAATGCACCCACTCTAAAACCTTAGGGGGGGGGGGGGGGGCGGGAGGGGTCCATGCTGATCAGAACCAGCCACAGGTAAGGGGAGAAAAAGGGGTTCTCACGCCCGGGGTCGTCATTCTTACCCACTCAAGTCACATAACTGATTTCCAGTGGGGGACATTGACGTATGGGTTTCGATGGGGAGTTCATATTTAGAAGATAGGGTAGCTCAGAAGCAACCTTGCCGATGCTGACGTCATGGGCGAGAGAAGCGTAACCTATCAATCAGCAGGTGTACTGACGTAGTCGCTGGTTTCCACGATTCATCCCCTTATTTATAAGCATATATTCCTTAGATGGGGCTGTTTGTAGAATGTATTTATTTTATAATATAGACATGATGCAAGCAAACACAAATCACAAAGTTGTCGAAATTTTAAACTACCAGTACCGGTACCTACCCTATGTTTAAACGGAATCGTTTTGACACCAATTTGTAATTGGGGCTATGCCCTTTTCTCAGAACCTGTAATGCATTTTGTATGTGCTATAAATAATACATATGCCTAATGAAAATTATTTAGCGCAAAAAGTGTCTGGTTGGCGAAACGTGTTGCAACCTATACCACGGAGATTTGCATTACTAGCTTCCGCAGTCTTGCACGAATGTTTTATGCGGAAATTACAATCGATATACACCCTGCAAAATAGATATAATATGACGCAGTGGAGGATAAAATTTGAGGGCGCGATCACCATTAGACACATATCCATTATCGTTTCACTTATTGACGAGAAGTGGTAAAAAGATAAATTTAAAAAACGACGAGTAGTTCGTAATCAATATTCAATCGTAGTGAAAATATACAGGAGGGAGATCGAATAGACGCATTTTAGATGATGTCAATGTAATAGTATATTCCGGTCCGAAATATGTGACGAAGAGACATTACAAACTGAGCTCATTGTACCTTTGTACCACGTCCCGAGGTTCCACGCACGCCCCCCCCCCCCCCCCCCGACCTAAAAGGGCAAGAACCCGCGCGGATGGTGGGGGAAATTAAATTGCCACGCGTAGACAGTCGATTAAATTCTACCGATCTTTTTGGCAATTTTCTAAAAATGGCATTTAAAAAAGGCAAGGGCTATGGCAGGGGCATGGCCACTGGCACTGTACCATTCTGAACAAAACTGCCTCGGAGTTGAAAGAACGACGATTTAATATCACCTAGTCTTCCAAAAACGTTCTCGTCACCTCCACTAATGAAAACAATTAAGCATCATGGGAGTGTCCAATATCCTCCTCCTATAGTAGGTGCGAGCTGATGTTAATGGGTCACCCACCCACCTACCGCGTAGAGGAAAGGCCCTCGTGTTTGCCAAGCAGCGTCGCGGCGTCGGGAGGCGTCGTGGCGGATCAATACCGGAGGCCTTGCTTGCTAGCAGGGTTGCAGCGGTCGCTCGGCGCAGGCGGCTTTACGGGAGGCAGGCACGCGCGACGCAACGCTTACCGCAATATACAACACGCACACGCATTCATTCACGCGCGCTTGCAACGAGGACCAGCGCGACACAAGGGGCTACTTTCTAGAGTAAATTATCAATGTTTAGTTTAATTGGATTCGGGGCGCGTCAACCGTTAAGTTGAGACATAATGCGCCACTCTAGCCTAGAGGGTATGGAGATCGAGGAACCAGCCACAGGTAGGGGGAGGAAAGGGAGGTTCTCACGTCGTGGTCGTCTTTGTCATAGTTTGTGTTGTCATCGTCGTCATCGAGGAGGTCGTCGTCGAGCGAAGAGGGTAGGGGAACGGTTCCCCGACGACGACTGCCAGAGCTCGCCTCTAGTTTCAGGAAGTAATATACTCCCCTACATACTACCCGATGTTTGCGAGATGGACTTGATCTCTTTCCTCTTCTTTCCTTTTCCGATTAGTAGAGCCATGATCTGGGCCAAATTCTACCCCGGACCCAGACTTGACTTTATCATGTCATACACTGTTAAATTTGATCACCATAATAGTAACCTGCATACCATAGGCCTATTACAATCAGGTGTGATGTAATGCCTGGCTGCTCAGATCAGCTAGGCCTAATTAGTAATCGACAATTCCCTAATGGAAGTGCAACATCAATAATGCTACGATAAGAACGGCAATGATTTGAGGTTCACTCCGAAATAACTTTGAAATTTGAATACTTAAATTTCGAGCCTTTTCATGCCGGTCTACGGCTACGCCACTCCCATTTCAAATTCAAATTGTCCACCGTTATTCTTGGCAAAGACAAACAAAGGCCCAGTCACGAAACAATCCACAGACCCCAAAACCACTCAACTGGAGGCGGAATCCGAGCAATGCGGGGGGTGGGAGTGGAGGGGAGGAGACGTAGGGGAGGGGCAGTAATTCCCGTACATTGATATTAAACCCCTATAGTAGGCTAGATTAGCAGTCTCCTATACCTCCGCACAGGCGCGAGCGTAGCAAATTGAAGACTCAACCGGCCCATTTCAAGATGGCGATTTGGTGTTTTAATTTATGCTTTTTTAATGCAATAAAGTATTTTACTGGATTGTTTGATATGGTTTTAGCTTGTGCAGCATGGTATTAAACAAAAGAAACAATACGAAGTGATTGCATAAGGGAATTTAGTAATCATTTGGTGTTAAAGGCTAGTATGCTTACCTGTCAACCTGGCGGCAATCTTGAGAACTATTTGGCCACAAATCGCTCCCCATTTGATTAACATGTAAACTGTCATTTTAAGATGGCTTCTAATTGTACCGGAAGTGGACCACCGACTGCTGGTCTAGCCAATTATATAGGATGTCTATGTTCCCGTATGACTCATCAGTCATCAGACAAGTCGGAATTCAGTCTGGGCCATGTGGGACTCCCCTCCCAGCCCGAACTACGGAGACAGTGCCACTGCCAGGTCTCTTACTTTCATCCCTTTCATCCTTGCGATAAATAAAAGAGCACCACACACAACATGAAATGCTGCACGCCGGCATGATTAAAAGTGGGTGCAATTAAACGTCTGAAGTGTCTTTCTTTGGAAATGAAACTTTTTGAAGGATTATCGAACTTTTGAATTAGAATTCAGAAAAGAACAAGTTATTAAAATTTTGTTTCTCTCGCAATTACAACGTAACACAAAAAACAAACAAACATTTACGTACAATATAACATGTAGACGAATAAAATTTCCATAAAAAATTAAAAAAGATCGTTAAAACTCGTTCGTACTCTTTATTCAAATATAACGTCTAGTCTAAATGTTGTCAATGAATTGATTGGTTTTCACTTTTCAGTCAGGTTCCACATCACCAACTCTTTGTAGCATTACTATTTTATTATTGGCTGTGCATAATTACGTTACGCTTGCACGCAACCGTCAATAATTCAATAACAAATAAATAATACACTGCCCTATGTAGACTACATTCTCCCTCCAGCAGTAGTAAACAAAACAAAAAGTAGGTGCAACTGTATCAATCAGTTGGTAGGTTGGAAAATATCGCTTCTTGTCGACGCAATCGTAGTTCTCGCTCTACGCGCATGTTCGTTCACTCCTCTTTCTGTTTGTACATTGCTTGCAAACAAAACCAACTTGGTAAGTACACAAACTCATTCACGCGTTCAACCACTTGACCGTTCATTGATAACGAGATATTACACCGGCTTATTTTACGCCACGTGTACACATTCAACTTGAAGATAGTACTCGTCCGAACAAAATGAAAAGTCTGGTAGAAAGTCAAGCTTGTTGGTAGTGGTGGAGATACAGTAACGAGTAAACCACACTACTACTGTATGTTTGCCGTGCGTAAACGTGAAGCTGAAGACCTTGACACCAGCACAATCATGGTAAGAACTAGGAATATTACGTGAGGCGAGTCATAAGAATGTAATAATAGGTTCCAACAGCTACAAGATAATGAGTTTATGACCTTCGGTGTTAATGCTCCCGAAGAACACTCATTCCCCTCGTTTTTTTAAGATTATTTGGTTTGAGGGCGCGCCAACCGTTGGGTTGGGTCATTATGCGCCACTCTAACCTAGGGTATGTGGGGAAACCATTCCCGTGCTGCATGGGCAGATCTAGCCACATGCAAGAAGACGTCGCTGTCGTCTTATTGTCGTAGTCCTCTGTCCTAGTAGTCGTCGTCAATGAGGTCGTCGAGGGGAGTCCCAAAATAACTGACAGACCTCACCTCTTGTTTCGGGGGGAGCAGGCATATTTACTAGCTGATGTTTGCGAGACAGAGCTTGCCTCTTTACTCGCTTTGTACGATCGCACAGGAGTAGGCCTACTTTGGGCGAAATTTTACCCCGGGCCCAGACGGGGGCAATGACAATCCCGGTCGTTAAGAATGAGAATTTTTAAGTACAGGAATCTCGCATGGGTCTAGGGGTAGACCCACGCCAGGGGCGTGGGCGAGCTACGTTTTAATTGTTCAATAATTAATTCACCCCATTAGCCTAATTAATTCAGACCCGCGTTTACTACATAGCAGGACTAAACAGATTTTAATAAGCTCGTAAACAACAATCAAAACAACGCAGCAAGCACACGACAGGGGTCTTGCACTTCCAATGTATTAGACTTTGAGCCAACTGTAGGTATACCTCCCCCCCCCCCGGGGCGGAAGGTCTGAGGGTGGTTTAAGGTACTTTTATATATTGACTTTCGATTTCCGCTTGTTAGCCATCACGGTTTTGGTGGGTGTACCCATCAGGGGTGACCAAAGTACCCACTGTAAAAATAAAAAATAATCATTTTCGGTGGTAATGGGGCACTCACAAACCTCCCCTATGCAGAGCGGAAGGTCTAAGGGTGGTTTTAGTACTTTATTATATTGACTTTCGATTTCCGCTTGTAATCCATCACGGTTTTGGTGGGTGTACCCACCAGGGGTGACCAAAGTACCCACTGTAAAAATTAAAAAATAATTATTTTCGGTGGTAATGGGGCCTTCACAAACCACCCCCTACGCAGGGCGGAAGGTCTAAGGGGGTTTTAGGTACTTTTATATATTGACTTTCGATTTCCGCTTGTTAGCCATCACGGTTTTGGTGGGTGTACCCACCAGGGGTGACCAAAGTACACACTGTAAAAATAAAAAAATAAAAATTTCGGTGGTAATGGGGCCTACACAATCCTTTCCCCTACGCAGAGCGGAAGGTCTAAGGGTGGTTTGACGCCCTTAAATATATTTAATTTGAGTTTAGTTTGCAAGATATCATGGTTTGGGTGGGTGTTCCTACTAAGGAGACCAAAGTTACCTACCGAAAATAAAGAATTTTCAATTTCTATCGTAAATGGACTTTCCTAAACCTGCCACACACCTAGGCCGAAGGTCTAAGGGTGGTTTAAGGTACTTCTATATATCGAATTTTGATTTCTGCTTGTTATTCGTCACGTGTTTTGGTGGGTGTACCACCAGGGGTGACCAGAATACTTACTTTAAAAATGAAAAATAATACATTTCGGTTGCAAAGGAGTCTTTCCCCTGCCCCTACGCAGGGCGGAAAGGTATGAGGTGGTTTAGGTACTTTAATATATTAGTGTAAGTTTATGCTTGTAAGATAAAATGGTTTAGATGGGTGTACCCACCAGGGATGACTGAAGTACCCACCGTAAAAATACATATCTGTCGATTTATATCATAAATGAAATTTCCTAAACCTTCCCTACAACTGGACCAGAAGGTCTGAGGGTGGTTTTAGGTACTTTGATGTATTGACTTTTGATTTCCACTTGTTATCCGTCATGGTTTTAGTGGGTGTAACCACCAGGGGCGACCAAAGTACCCACTGTAAAAGTGAAATTATTAAATTTCGATCGTAAGCGGTCTTCGTAAAACTCCCCGTACGCAGGGCGGAAGGTCTAAAGGTAATTTTAGATACTTTTATACATTGAGTTTAGATTTAAGCTTGTAAGCTGCCTTAACTTTGGTGGGTATACCCACCAGAAGTAAATTAATTTCACGCGTAAGCCGTAAACAATAATAATTACTAATTTTGCTTGTAAATGAACAAACATTGGCATTTTGCGTTGTACCCTATCGACTTGTGGTCTAATTAAATTAATTATTTTACTTTGTAGGGTTGTACAAACGATGACAAACAAATCTTATTTTAAATCTAGCAGCATTAAATTGAATGCCATTTATGACCGAATTGATCCACTTTGGTTGGTTGTAACAAGAACAAATGTATAATAATAATCACTATCGCTTGCTATGCTTTAGATGTGCTTGTTTACTTTCAATATGTTGGTTGGTACACCCACGATGGATTTCAAGTTGATTGTATTGAATATAAAACATGGAATTTATTTTTATTTTTAAAATAGTTTAAAATGCTGCATATTAGCATTGGAGTATAGATTAAAGAACATGAGAAATTATGTAAATCATGTTACTAGACATTAAAATATTGTATAAAGTTTAAATTATACTAGGTGATCAACTAAGATGCAACCCTATCTTTATTAAACTTGTCGTTTTACAAGTCTTGTAATGATAAATACCAGTGGTAGGTAGCATTAATGCCACACTTTTAATAACAATGTAATGGTACATGCATAATGGCTTATTGCATGGTATTCTGTGATGTCAACTTGTAACCGAATAACCCTAAATGGGTTTTGTTGAGAAACCCTACTATGTGTCCATAATAGAAGCCAAAGCGGGAAAATTATTTAACGAAATAAAAAACATGTTATACAAAAATATATAGATAATTTATAAATGTGCACAATTTGATAATTTGAATGATGAACGAAGCTAACTATCATAGAAGCAATCTGTGTCTACTGTCGCTCGCCTAACTATTTCTCCTTAGATATCTGCATAATGTGCGTAAGCACACACGCACAATATTATTGTAAATCAGTTTTTTAACTGAATATGAGACGTTAAATAAATTAATAAAACCCACATCTTATTCCTTTTTTGAAGTGATTATTATCAGTTCTGATGCAGGGTCGCAGTGGGCGTTAATCTAGTACCCGAGTTAAATGATAATTCGATACAACGGACTACTAATGTTTTTATGGCCAATTAACACTAAGCAAGAAAAATATGGTAAATAATAATATAATAACATCATTTATTTGGACAGCGCGGTACTAAAATGTTGTCAGTAAAAGATTTTGTATATAATAACCTGCTTATGAGCATTTTATAATATTGCTACGAATTACACAACAAATAATGCCAAGTAGTATAAAATATACTGGTCCTTGAGTTATATGTATTATTATACATCAATTATTATTATTATTATTTTTTCCACTAAAGCTTAGTAGGAAGGTTGGCAGAAAAGGGCAGTATGCCCAAGCACAAGGGTCTGCCAGCCTCTACACAACAAATTGTGATAATAAACAAGCTTATAAAACATAGAATATAGAAACATAAACAACATAAACAAAAACAAAAAAAACATAGAAGAGAACAAAAACAATAAAAATTCAATGAAATTTATAATATCAAAAAGCAATCATAATGTAGAAGACTTAATAGCATCTCTTGAAAGGAGAACATGCCAAGTCCTTGTATTCTCAGATAGGGAGTAGTTCCAAAGTTCTGGCAGTTCGGCAGTAGAACCCACTTATGTACGCGTGGTTCGCGGCAAATGGTGGCGTGATGGACTGGGCCTGGTGACGTCTTGAATCCCGAAGGTTCCAAGACACCCGATTTAATTTATTTAAATAATTTATATTATATATATATATATATATATATTAAAAAATAAATATATATATATATATATATATTTAAATTTAAATTAACCGAATTAATTGAAATTTATTGATGATAAAAAATATGCATCTCACTGATAACATATTCAAAAGTAATAGAAACTATTAACTTTTGTAGATTTTTGTAAATTATAATTTGTATTGCACGGATTTGTACAGGCAAATGTACCTATAATTGCATGGTAGCCAGCTTAATATGTTTATCTTTGCTTCAATACCGATTGCCTCTTTAAGACTAAATGATTCAGTTAATTAATATAATTTATCCTATTATACAGAACACTCATATAGAATATTTCAACGAAAAAAAAAGTCGTATACATGCAATTTATTCTGTAGTTGCATAAATAATACAAAATTTTCGGAACTTTTAAACAATTTAAATTAAACAAATACATAGTTTTGATCGAAATACATAAAAACTATGCTAATTATATTTATTCAAACTAAATATAAACAAAACATCAAACGGCGTGACATAATTTCAGATTACGGCATGCGGCTTCCCACAGCGAGGTTTTCGAGTGTTTTTTGACAAATTTGACCCAAAATGCATTATTAACATATGCATAAAATTCATATCTTTAATCTACTCATCAAGACCTTTCATTGAATAGTCACATGCCCATTAAGGAACGAAAAATTTTCATGTTGTCCAAAACAGCATAGGGTGCTATCTCCGGATATAGTAATGATATCTCCTAAAGGTTAATTTCTAAAATTCGAAATATTCAATTGAAATGAAATTATGAAGAAAAACTAGACAATTTCCGTATAGTTGGCTCTAAATAAATATTTTTAGTTTTCGGACAAAAACGTTTGGTCACCCCTGGTGGATACACCCACCAAAGCCCATGATGGCAAACAAGTAAAAATCAAAATGAAATATAAATAGCTTCTCGAAACCATTTTCAAACCTTCCGCCCCGGGGGGGGGGAGGGTTTGGATTAGCTGGCTCATGACTATATAGGATGAATAGTATCGGCAGTGGCGGAACTAGGCGTCCGCAGGGCCCCGCCAACTGCGGGCGGGCCCTGCGGACGCCCGCTAATTTAGGGGGCCCCGTTAAGAAAAAACGTCGTAAAAACAGTATTTCACCCTGTTTGGAAAATATACTATTTGATTTCGTTGCTAAAATGACCGTTTTGTGAATCTAGCGGTTTGAAGGTGAAATCTAGCGGTTTGAAGGTGAAATCTAGCGGATATTTAGGAACTTTTAGCGTCCACAACACAACAACAAAACACAAAAAACTACATTATTTCAGTATTGCATTCAGCCCACAACTGTTTTCTAAAACTCACCGCACGCACTCTAAAAACCTGATAGGCCTATCCAAAATTTTCGAAGCCTGAATTCAACACTGAACCTATATATGCGTGTATCTGTTAGGGGGGCCCGCCAAAGAAATTTTGCGGGCGGGCCCATGAAACGACGTTTCGCCACTGAGTATCGGTAGTTTAATTATAACCAATTTGAGATATCATAAAACCATAAAATAGAAAATAACACATAGGTAGTGTAAGAAGTTTTGAATAGGTTTGGACAAAAATTATGTTTAGTTTAAATTAAGATTTGTAGGGTTTTCAGAAAACACGTTTAGCCTCCATAGTACGAGTACCACAACACGCTAATTTTACACATCCATCTCCAAGAACCTTCTCGAATCTAATTAGCGCCAAGCGGAAATTAGTAACCCTAAAATAAGTGTTCGAGATGATGATAGAGCCCAATGTGGGATTGTGATTAATAATGTACCTTGAATAGAGTTAGGGGCATATGCATATGCTCCACATTGTACCCAAAGAAAAAAAAATTGTTCAATACCGTTCAACAATGTAACATGTAGGTACCTACTTAAACAATTTACATACATTCCTGAACGTGAACCAACGTACCAAACGCAGCACACAGCCGGTAATAAAACAGAGAAGTAAGCTATACAAGCAACACGGCCTTGCAGGTAAGTGGTTTTGTTGTCAAGAGTCCACCCACACTTGGACGTGATCAACGTGACGAAATGCGTGGGTGTTGCATAATTCGTGTGCTTCATTCCCGTTACACGGGCCAACCAAACTGTTGGGTGAACAATACTTCGACTTCCTCCACGTTAGAATGAGCTACTCTGTTGTTTGGGAGGGAAACATACGTGGATAGATAATAGATACTACAACATACTGTCAAGGAAGGGAGCCGAAACCAAGTTCAGAGATAAGAAGGAAGTTTGACGAATGACGATTGTTGCCTCTTTGACGTCTACGTGTCAAATTGGAGACGAAACCTTGTACTGACACTGTGCTTAGTCTTAGTCAGACTCAAGATCAGTTCCCCTGGACGAAAATAATAAGTTCGAGAAGTAGATAGGGGAAGAGAAGTAGGTAGGGGGAAACTGCAAGCCCCATCAGGGAGTGCAACACTCGTTTGTATCTATTGGACGTAGATTACTAGCAGCGACGTGCATTGAGGGGAAGAAAAGGAAGCAAAGTTTTGCCCACTGCAATCTCCAAACAAGGCTCTATAAAGTGTAATGTGTTATAGTATTATTTATTTTTTTTACAAATAGTAAAATTTCCAAACCTTTGCCCCTTTCAGATTGGTTACAGGCTTTTTAGAAACCTATTAGTACCTACTTTTTTAGTACTGTCGATGAACAGGGGATATTCGCAAGCCTAAAATCAATGATACCTCGTCAAAGTTCAAACATGGCACATTGGCCACAATCTTGACTATCCATCTCCAGACGTTCAATCACATCCAGTGAAGCTTCCTCTTCCCCTAAGAGACTAGGAAGGAACCGCCCAACTCTCTTATCAGCTACGACCCCGACTAATGGACATCCTGAGCCGAGCCCGTCAACCATCGTGACGTATCGACAGCCACGATCCCCGCGTGACAACGCGTGGGTTCAATGCCCTGCGCCGGTCACAGCCCATAACGAAGATCCTTCACCCAGTCAATGGGTCTGCTGTCCACACTCAAGACAGATAACGCGCCTATCTCGGCCGACAACAAAACATTACCTCCAGAGCACAGTACTCGCTCATTAGCGTATGACTCACCGTTTCGCCGAGGTAAAGAAATCACAAGTAGAATAACCTGTTTAGCCGGCAGTCTAGTGTCTACTCTAGTGAACACAGATCAGGCCAGATGTGAGATGCATCAGACTCCAGCACATAATAAATTACTTGGCCACGACAAAAGCCTCGACGAGGACGTGTGGCCACGAATTACTGAGCGCGTATAAATAAATACACGTCTAGCCCAACTGCCGGGTGGCCCGAGGTTATACAACTAGCCCATCCGTGGAAAGAATCCGGAACAACTTGCTGAATGATCTCTTCCCTTTCGCATTTCCCCCTATGCTTTAGCCACATTCAAGGGTGAATTTTTTTTATTTTTTATGTATTGCAGGACTAAAATGGATGTTGAGAATTTTTGTGGGATATTCGGGAAGCCCTGTTGAATTTTTGGGGCTTTTAAAATTAAATTTGCCAAAACAGAAAAATATGTTATTTTTTACGTTTTCTGGCAGACCCCATGAGAGGGAATGGCGGGGCAGACTGGCCAAAGCAGTAAATGGTAGATAAAAGTTTTTTTAACCCCTACATTTTTTTTACAAATGCAAACAGTGTATTATTGACACAAACTGAACTTTGGCCCGAAAAGAAATGCTAAGCCCTTGTCCAGCTAGAATATCTGGGGAAAGGTCTGAATTTGGACTGATGGGCCCAATTTTCCATCATGACATTTGACAGTCATGTGGAGACAGAATAGCAGACAAGTTGTTTTTGTTTTTATTTTGGGATTTTGCACAGCTAAAAATTTGAAATTGGACCATCATAAAAAAAGACCCTAATTTAAACCGGGCCTAGTCCAATTTACTGAAATTGGGGGAGATTAGATTTGATATCGCCAGGAAGGCAGTAGGGGTAGGCCTCTGGCCAAGGAAAAATTTTTTTTTTTGACCTAGGCTTTCTCTTAGCCTAACCCCTCAGGACAGTCAGTAGAAGATTCAGTAGTGTTCTAAAAAATGCATTTTGCCCAGTCACTGGATTCCGGTTTTATACAAATAAAGTGGCCAGGGGCCCGGGTCAGCTATTTAACCCTAGGCTAGGCTACAGAAGAATCAACACAAAACCTGACAGAAAGCGCTCAAAAATGTTTCAAGAAAAATAAACCTCAGAGCCGGCAAATTTGCATGTAGGGGTTTTAAATTTATGCCCTGGGGCATTTTTTAATGTAGGTAACTAGGCCTAATGCACTTCAAATCAATTATTCACAAAACATCGGCTTAGACCTTGCTGCGTGTTGCTAGTGAACTTCGTGATATATTGTGAGTGTTTGGGTATTTATTTCCTATTCTAGTGATATCTTCGTTAAATTGTTATTACACTAAAAATCACGATTCTCTGTTTATTTCACGTGTCAGGTAGGGTTTTGTCTCTAAAAGCTCTGGATAGGGGCTAGTCAAGTTGTGAATCGTTTGGAATTGAAAACAAAAACATCCATTTTTAATCATGATATTTAGCAACTAAAACTATTTTGTAATGGTGTTTTAGGCCTATACTTTTCAGAAAAAACGATAATAAGATAAGAAGCGATTGTTTGTTTTTTATATACTGCATGAACCTTCTGAAAATCACATTTAATAACACAATTCGCGTTGTTAAGCCATTACAGCAATGTCAAATTCTACATGTGATTCAGTCAACTTGTTCCCCCAGTGGCCGCCAGAGCGCTGCGTGTATTTTTAGTGGCGCGCCAGTGGCTAATCTCGGTCGCTATACCGAGAAGTAATGCAGGCAGTGAACAGTTAGGCACTTACGGTACTTAGGACAGATTGAAACGCCGGCGAGAATCGAAAATCAATACCACCAATGATTGCAGAGTGGAGTATGGATGGCTTGCTGCCCGCTTTGCATACTACCTCTTGCTAGCCCATATTTTTCTCTCGATTTTTCTTACAAAAAGACAGACACGTAGAAACCTCCAGTTCGCAGTTCATCACTACGGCTACAGGTAGGCCTACAACTGAATAATCAGTTGCAGTCAGTAACAGTGGGAGTGCGGACTTGTGGCAAAGATCCCCCCCCCCCCCTCGAAAAAATTTCTACGACGCGCCTGCAAAAAAAAAACCCAAAAATTACTTTAAACTAAAACACTTTTGACAAAATTGGAACGCTTCTAGAATCTAGATCTGATTGCCGGTGGAGGGTCCGAAAAAAAAAAATGTTTAAACCCACTCATGTTGGCCGTTCGGTTAGTAGACCTGCCATATTTTTAAAAAAATGAATTTTGGAAGGGTATTATTTTTTATAAATTTTATGCTCAGACAAATTGAGTGCGGTCAACACATTTTACAGAATAGTTTAACAAAAAGCCGAAAACCTATTGTTTCTCTCCGGACAAAGGCTACAAGTTTGTTTGTTATTTGAAATACTCATAGAGCAATCCCCCTCCCCTCGTAACAGTGCAGTGACTACCGGTCGGTGACGTCATCACGAAATGTGTCTAGTCTGGTTCCCCCCCCCCCCTAAATTTCAAAACGTAAAAAAACCCCAATGCGAGTGGAAAAAACACACTACGCTCCACAAGATTTATAAAAGGGCCTATTACTATTCCTAGAATCTCTCCCCCACCCTACTCGCGAGTGATTCTCATAAAACAATAGGCTCTAGAAGAAAACAGCTACTCAGTGAAACTAAAAGCATTGGCTCTGTTCGTTCTTTCAAGGGAAAAAATTTTAAGTATGCAGTTTTCCCCTTCCCCCCCCCCCCCCGCAACTCTTTTTTCCCCCGGGGCAGATTAAGTCCTTTTCCCGTACATGATAATTTTTGTTTAACTTTTAAAAAAAATTTAAACTCGGTTTTACCGCAAGCCCTCTTTGGCCAAAAAAGGGGAAATTTTGGGTCAATATTACATTTCGTGTGACCAAACGGAACCAAATTTTTCAAAACAGATCATGTATCGGTAAGAACATGATCACCTTTTTAAAACACAAAAATACATCTCCATCCTCGGGAAAAATACACGTTTTTGTCTGCAATTCGTGGTACATAGGAGGACACAATGTTGCTGGGTCGATTCTAAAGAAATTTCGTTTTGGGCTTTACAAGATAGACTAGCGATTGTAACTTGAAAGGGGAAACCAGCTTATAAATTTTTCCGAATGCCTTTGGTTGTGCCGGGGGGTTCGTATTAACTTAAAAAAAACCCAGAAAAAAAAAAGGGCGTCAGTCACGTCAGACCACGACAGCTCTGCCCAAGAGTAACTAACAATCACATAATTATAATAATAACACCACACAAATCACGAGATCCATTATCCGATAGTAGGTCCGCACCGCACCGCATGCTAATGTTGAGAGCCCTGGGACATAGCCATCGTAGTTATCACCTCGGTCGTAAAATGTCGGCTTATTTGAGCTGAGAGAAGAGTGTGCAGCTTTCATTCGCTTATTAGAAGCAAGGCCACCAGGCAAACTGGTGACCCATTTATCAATAAGGTCATTAGCGTGCATGAACATCAAACCGGATGAAAAAGAGAGTTCACAAATTACAAACTTTGTACTGGTGATGAAAGGAATTAGAGGTACACTATTCATGTTTTTGGGCCCCAGTTTCTGAATGACTAAGAAAACATGATACCGTAGTAATATTTATTAATATTCGTGGGGTTATCTATCATTTTTTGTTTGCTTATTTTGACATAACGTTCAATTTATGAAACGTCTACACATGCACGTTTTGGGGGAACCCCAGTAAAGTAGCCTAAATAATAAAAATAATACGGTTTAATAGGTTCATACGTTTACTAATCGAGTTCAGATAAGATTATGATTCATTACTATCGATTATAGACGAGGATGTCAAAGATCAATTGGGACTAGAAGAGGGGAGTGGGAGTGGGAGGGGAGGGGGAGAATAGTCCGTACTCCGTTGTCATCTCAGTGGGCATGGGCAAAAAGACAGCAAAGCACGGCGCGCAAAAAACGCTGGCTCGGTTTTGTCGACAGAGTGGGGTGAGTAACGCTTCGGACGTCCAAAGTGCCCCGCACCTACGCTCGACTCGGACCCCGCGACTAGGTCTACACCGGTTCCCCAGTTTTATTATGTTTCTCGACCTCATAGTAGGCAATTTTATAAGCGGGGGCTCTTTTAAATTTGGGAAATGTCTTCTACCCCCTCCCGGCTGTTCGGGCCCGTTTCTTGCTCGAGCAATCGAGGAGGGAAGAAACCGACGAAAGAGGGGGAAATTAGACATGTACCGGCCCCGGGGTCCCATCAAGTCGCGGTGTCTCATATGATTTTAGGCATTCAATTCACGCAGAATGCCCTTTGGCAGGGCGAGCCGAGTCGTTTGGTGCCGGGCCCTGCTTAACCCAATGAAAGAAAGAGTTTCATCTTTTACACTTTCCAACAAATATTTTAAAAACGTTTTAAACCCCAGGGCTGAAAAAACCGCATTTCATAATACAGTTTCAAAAGGCAAAAAACGAATGACGCATTTTCAGTGTGATAATGAATTTTTAACATGCCCCCAGAAAAATTTTGACGCAGGGGGGGGGAATAAGGGTCCGGGCCTGAGAGATTGGAAAAATCCTAAGGGGGTCCCGGGAAGAAAAAACCCCAAAGAGCGGCCCAGCACCCGGCCCTTGAAATTCCAGTACGCCTACGTCACAGATAAGACGTACTGTAGGCCGGGCCGGGTACAGTAAAAGGTTTTCAAAGATAGTAACAGATAGAATTGTTCCTAAAAAACCGAAATCAGTTTTATCAGAACAAAAATAATATGTTTTTTCTCGATTTGGTTGACGGGAAACACTCCGTAGGTGTATTGTTATTTTTCTAGAAGTTAAAAAGTCCGCCCCCAAGGGGAAACGAACCCGGATCTCCCGCATTCCAACAGGGTCTTTTAACCCCTGGACCTCGGAGGGTCATTTTAAACTTGAATTTAAGTTGCATTACCCTCCCGTGGTTAGGGTTAAAACGCCTGTCGGAATGCGGGAGATCCGTGGTTCTTTCCCCTTTGGGGCGGGCTTTTTTTTAAATTTGAAATTGTAGTAAATAATGAAATTTTTCGTTTGTCGTACCACAAAGCCAGCGGTTTAAAAAAGAACAGTTGTAACAGTTTTATATAAGCAGAGTTCGTCCGTTCCTAACTCAAGTCTCTTTACAAAGGGACGAACGTGAGCGATCGACAGTGTACTGACGGAATCTGCAAAGACGGTTGGTTGCCTAGGAGACGACGTCGAGCTTGATTGCTCTCGGTTGCCCAGTGAAGCGAACCCAAATCATGATTCGAGTTCGGGAATCAACTTGGTACAACTGTCGAGCCCCGAGGCGGGTCTTCTTTAGAGGGGCCATGTTTTAATTTCAAAGGTTAACTTCACGGATTTTGGGTACAGTATTGAAGCTGTTTCGTTTTTTGAGAGCTGCATTTCAGTTTTAATCTTTGGGGACGGGACGGGGGGGTTTTTTGTACCTTTTTACAAATAGCCCAGTTATTTTTATTCGCGTTTAAAAAAACATTTAAAATCAAAAAAAAACTTGCACGCATAAACTTGTCATGAAGTACCTAAGCAGTTTACGCTCAAAATTTTAAAATACCTTTTGTTAATTGAACTTGCAAGTTGGGAGGGGGTCCTTGCAATCGGCGCATTGCGCAGATCAGGTTGACATTCTTTTAATTCGTTTTAAAGAAGACGTAATATGAACCTCTCAACTTACATGGACAACATCAACTACCAGACGTAATGTAACATAAAACCTACTTTGCGGTAGGCCATAAAAGGCTATCCCGGAGCTAAATGAGTAGAGGAAAATAGAGAAACCTTAGCAAGCAGTCTAACTTCTGAGAGAGATATCACCGGTATCACATCACATGATATGTCAACCTGCGATAAGATCATAGAGATATTCCATAGTTAGTCCTATGTTTCAACTTTCAACACATCAAGGCTTCGACTGAAATGGTTCACCACGAGAATATCTATTCCCTACGCAAGAGAGTAATTTAATTTAGGCCACATACGATAAAATGAATAGCACTGCTTGTCCTAGATTGGCTTGGATGGGTTGGATATGATCAGATAGGCCTTATATATTTTTCTATTCGGGCTAAGAACTTCTAGTCAGCTTTCAAGTTTCAAAATTGGGCTAGTGGCACTGGCACATCTTCTGCTAAGCAAAGGGGTGTGCAACGTGCAACTTGCAACTTGTGCGATTGCCAATTGAATTTGGGATTCTTGTTTTACCGTTATTTTAGGCACTCCTCCCGCTGTTGTAACAAAACAACAAACGCAGGCCGGTGCCAATGCGGCACACAGGGTACCTAGATGCCCCATTAAAAATAAAATAAAAAATGGGTAGGCCTAGCTCTAGGTCCCTCTCTGGTAACTGGCATGGAGGAAATTTTGGCTACATCCTCAGTGATGTTGTTTGTGTAAACATAGGCCTAGGCCGTGCGGTCCCGTCCGTTGAATGATAATATTGAAGACAATATTGAGAGAGGAATAGGGCTAGTCCTAGGTCTATATTGGCAAGAGGAATTTAGTATACCAATTACCAATATCATATAAAATCTCAGGAATTCAAGGATTTTTGCATCCCCAAGAGACCAAGACAGGTTTTGGTCTCACTCTCCGAGGCTCAGTCCTAGATGTAGGGCCTTAGCTAGGCCCATGTCTGTAGGTTACTGTATAGGAATTTCGGAAGTAGCCTAGGCACCTAATAATATTAATAATATCTAGGCCTACGTTTGCCTGGCATAGCATAGGACTGCCTTCAAATAATGTGACTCAAAAGTAGGGCTAGGGCCTAGACTACCTGATAATGGCAGTGGCAGCCCCTGGCCCCCAGGGCCTAATCAGTTCAGGCCTCCGCTTATGGCCTAGGGCCTAGGCCTAGGCCTAACCATTCTACATATCAAGTTTACTAAATTAGCCATAAGCCTAGGACCAGGGTCCATTAAATTATCTCTATTATAATATAGCATAGGCTTAGGCCTAGCAAACTATGACCAATTGGCAATTACAAATCCTGAACTCACACGCTAAACTGAAGGTTAAAAAGATGTTGGAAAAGGAATGTGTTTGAAAGGGAAAAGATGGGCGTGCAACAGTGTGATGTCATACGCCTAGGCAAACAACTGGTTCTAAATTCTGCTCACCATGAATGAAACTAAAGCAAACTACCAAAATTTATGAATTCTCGTTTGTCAACAATCTGTCAAATGCCAATGTGAAACATACTATTTTCGTGAAGAATCTACAATTTACTGCGATTCGGTTAAGAGATTGCAAGTTGTCGCCGGCCATCGTAAGCCCTACGGTGCATTCAGCAGCAATGCACGACTTTCGAAAGGTCCGAAGAAGACACTTTCGCTAGGTTAATGTTTAAAATATTATTTAAACGATTGCATACCTTTATAAGTTGTTGTTTTCTGCTCCAAAAGACACCAAAGTTGCACAATTCACTCTTAAAACCTCACTCTTTACAGAGCCGACGAAATACCTCTCACAAGCAACACGAACGACCGACGCGCATCGAAACGGCTCAGGCGAAACTCACTCTGCCGCAAGTGGAAATTCATCCGCGACGAGAAATAGTTCTACAAACCTTATTTTAAAAAGAACATTTCGAACGAAAAGATCAATTTCTAACGATTTTTTCATGAAATACTGTAATATTTATGGAATAATGTTACGGAAAAGTAGGTTGTTTTACAAATTGTGTCTTATTTATGCGGTAGGATACGACAAAAATCAATGATGTCATCGGTTGGTTTAGCATGTGATGAGCAAGTCCCAAAATAAGTGGGCGTGGTCATCATGAACTGTTTTCGAAAATGTCCCCAAAATTTCAGTTGTCACAAGTGTCAAATATAAAATGTCACCCAATGTGCCAAATTGCATGCCATTTCACAATTTTCTAGCTAAAATAAAATTTAAAAATTTGCAAGTTTTGAGCACACTACTAAACATTCAGACTCAATTTTAACAATGCATAACAAATAAAAATAGCATTTTTGTAAAGATAATTTTATGATTTTGGTAATATTTCGTGTAAATTAAGCATTTTGTAACAATCAATTTCCCTTTTTGAAAAACCACATTAGAAGTGTTTAACTTTTTATTCAAAAGGATTTATTTCATATGCCGTAGCCTAAGTTAAATTTAAACCAATTTACCAATTTGTTCAATTCAACAAGAAATATAACAATCTTCATGAATATTTAAAAAGTATCAAGGGAGTTGAAAAACTGGAAAAGATGAAAAGCAACTTTATAAGAAAAGAATAAGACTGGCAAAATTGAGATTTATAGATAGGATCCCAAGATAAGACTTTGAAGCAGGGGAGGAAGCCTAACAGTTGACGCGTCCTTAATCCAAATTTACCAAAACCAAAAAATAAAAATCTTTCATAGACAAACAATTCATTTTTCTTTCGCTATTACTTTCATCTCTATAACTTCTTAATTTTATAAACTTAGAAAACTATATAATCATCAACACACGATGAACTCATTTCACTTAACTTACTAATACAATATCACAGGTGGCGCAATATGACCTAACCGGTTGAAGCGCATTCGATTCTCACGCAGTCGTCAGTTCTTGTGGGGATCTACTTGAAACATAAATATTATATTTCTATAAACTGTGTTTTCTCCTAAATATTATGCCTTGGACATGCAATTTGATCTCTCCCAGTCATATGACTAACAACTTCTATCATAATCATCCCCCGTCTGGGCCCGGGGTAGAATTGGCCCAGAGCATGGCTCTGCTAATCGTAAAAGGCGATTCAAGAGAAAAAGTCCACCTCGCAAACATCAGCTAGTATGAAGGGTAGTATTTTACTCCCCGAAAATAGAGGCGAGCTCTGACAATCGTCGTCGGGGACCTTGCCCCCTACCCTTGACGACCCCTCGACGACAATGACACCACGAACGATGACGAAGACAATGACGACCGCGACATGAGAACCCCCTTTCCTCCTCTTACCTGTGGCTGGTTCTGACCAGCATGCCCCCCCCCCCCCCCCAAGGTAAGAGTGGTGCATTATGACGCGTCCTTAATCCAAATAAACCAAAAAAGAAGCATATTAGAAATAATTCTTGTCGAAATCCGACCAGTAGTTTTTTGTCAATGTAAGTTGAGAAGACTTATAGTCGTTGATAATTTTTACATTTATAATGTGTACGGTACATTGTTATAACAAGCTAACGGCTTTGCAAAAAAAATAAAAATAATTGCTACTACTAGAAGGAATGATATGTTTGCTAAATATTATTCCTCTTAAGTTTTTTCCAAATAATGAACAGAATAAAAGTTAGAGCGTGATATTTTGTTGCGCCGTTCTGCAGGCGCCAACTTGCGAAATGGGGATGCTTGTCCATCAGTACGCTTCGCGGTCACGTGACGTCACATGACGGTTCCCTATACTGAATGGAAATAAAACCTACTACTGATCCAACTATCTTGAATTGGAACAGAAGAGGAAAACAGCTAAAGTTGACTCGGTATTAGGTATTTTAAATTAAAATTAAAGATCAAGTATACTTAAAGGCAACATAGCCCACTGCTTAGTGTGGATGCAGGTAGGCATATTTGATTTTTTTAATATCATATTCATATATAAGCACATATCAACATTGTTTTGATTTCTTTTCTGAGAATTTCATGATTTACAATTAAATATGTATACCCGGCAAGAAGTAAATCAAGGGGTATCGTTGTATCTACCCTACCCAGCCCTCGATTTACTTCTGATACCGGGTGTACAACAAGTTTATGTACAGCCACATACACCAATTAAATTATAAAATAATATACAAGTCAATATTATAATATACAGTACAGTAAATACTAAATAAATATACTATTTATAACTATAAGTAGTCCGGTACTGGCATAATAACAACCAATAAGCTACTACTGGTAACTTTGCAGATTAATTTCTGCATCTCTTGGAAACTTGATAGTTTTAACTTTTAATGCATGTGTTGTAAAAATAGGAAGTCCATGTACAAGTCTAATTAGTATGTAATTAATTAGCCTTCTTTACCCCACTAATTTGTAGAGTAACAGTACTCAAATACCGGGAAATTGTATGACACCAAATTGAGATTCACCGAAAGAGCATCCATGACTTATGATTTTTTTTATTTGCAATGAACAGGCAAGAGAAGACATGAATTCCCAAGAGTAAACGGCAGCAACGGACTTCTATGCCGTAGATAGTATAAAAATTAAAAAGGCTTACCTAATTGCCTTAATTTATAAATACGTACATTCAAAAATAATTTCCATTATCTTTATTAGTTACTCAACATTGCACGCTAAAATAAAATAAAACATTTAACTTGAACTTATTGCTCAAATGAGAACAGTATTTCTTATTCGTTTCTTGGGTAGGCTAATTTGATAGGCAAGGTAGGCAATAAAATAAAATAAAATAATGAAATAAAAACTCAACAATTATTCACACATCTGTCTTTAAACTAAAATCAAGACTAGTTTGTGACAAAGGTGCCGTTTTCTAGATGTGCTAATCCAGTGGTTCTCAACCCGTGGTACGCGTACCCCGGGGTACGCGAGACATTCTAAAAGGGTACTTAGAAGACATGATATGCTTAAGTGTTGAAAATAGATTAATTTAAAACTGAGACGTGGTGACATTCTGGCACAGTGTGCGGCATGAGTAGAGAGAGTTAAGTACAGCTGCTTTGATTGCACTTCTGCCCTTCACATCCACATACTTATGCGAAGTGACATTCTCAACATTGACGGTAGTGAAGACAAAACACAGAAACCGATTAAACCCAGAAAGAGACATAATAATGGCCGTAAGCACGTTGGAGCCCCGAATTTCCCTACTGATGTCGAGAAAACAGGCTTAAGTTTCACATTAGGAAAGTCAATGCGAGCTATAAATAGTAATGTTTCTAGTATAACAATTTGTAATTTGTATATGTACCGGTATGTACGCACGTTCTTTATTTTGTATTAATGAAAGACTAATATAAATAAAACACAATGTACCAGTACAGCAACATTGAACAAATTTACTGAAGTGTATACAAAATTTGTTTCACGATTATAAAAAATGTACGCCTTCCTGTTCTAAATATGACTGAAATACGCTTGATTAATCACAGCTTCCTTCATGTATCAGAATAAAGAAAAATATGGAGGGGTACGTGATAAATCACAATGCCTTTTAGGGGTACTATGCTGAAAAAGGTTGAGAACCACTGTGCTCATCTTACAGCAGTACTATCATGGAAGATGTACGTTTTGTGAAGCTAGTAACAAGAAGCATTGGCCTTTTTTATAATATTCTAACTGGCATTGGGATGGACATTCACATTGTTGGGCTAATAACTAAATAAGGTATTTTTTCTAAAAGTATATCAAGAATATGTTATGTAGCTAGGACTGCCCAAAATAAAGTACCAGGAATGGAAATTTAAAAATGATTTATTTGATGATAAACGTCTCTATTAATCCAATTGTGAAATTCAAAATATTGATATTGAGCATCTGCAGAGAATAGCAAGAGATAGATGAGGATGAAATTGTACAACAATTCCAAAAACCATGCCTCATGCATGCGGGAATTGAATCCACATACATTGTATAGTCATGTGCTCTGGCCACGCCCAACATCGCAAACAACCTAGCACAGATGGCAAGGAGAGTATTCAGAAAAAACACTGTTTGGTCTAATTCTCTTAGCTGCCAAATAATTGCCAATTTTTCAACAGATTTGATCTAAAATTTTAATAGAGCTTTTTATTGTGCAAATTATTAAAGATAGAAGTCTAAACTAGAGGTTATAAATAAAGCGAATTCTGATCTGAATGACCCAAAGTATTCATGACTCTAATCCAGGATAAAGTATTCTTTTACCTCACTCGATATGTTTAAAAAGTACCTTATTAAACACTGAAAGAGAGTTTGATTATTCTGACTAGATTGTGTGGACAATGGACACATGTTCGATGGATATAGGCCAGAGCTAAAAGTAAAACTGAATCACAAAAACAAGGGGAAAAAAAGTTTCACAATCACAAATTATGAAAAAAGGCCACTCTTTAGTCACCTCAAAAGTGCTTAGTTGCAACATATTTTGAGTAATTACACTCCCTATACAGTTATATCACTTTTAAACTATCGCTATTATCACTAATAAAAGTATGGCTCTTGATTTCTGGGTTGGTGTGAATATAAAATCTTAAGATTAACAGACTGGAAAAGCTACAATGGTCTTCTGTCTTGGCATGAGTAGTGAACTATGTCTCCATTGGGATAGCGAGCGAATGCACTGCAACAAAAACAGATGGTTATTTGTAAAAAGAGAACAACACAACTACAAGTGTACACTGACGCAGAGGAAAGTCAATGTTTGTTATAATGATACAGTTGTTGCAGTATGTTATCCGTATAGGGATGTAAAGCATTATGATTATTCATGATAATAAGGGCTGTAGAATTCTTGAATCTATTCTGAGTCAAATCCAAGTCGGGCCTAGGCCATGAATATACAAATAGGGGAAAAAATACTAATTGAGTGAGCGTAGCGAGCGTCTCCACTTGACTCTTATGGCTCGAATGTCTGTTTTTTTTCTGTTACTGCTTCGGTACAGGTCGCACCGTTTCTCTGATTGACCTGAAATTTTGCTCACTGTACATACCACCTATGCGGGTTACTGTATAGTTTTTTTAGAGAAATCCAATTGTTGGTTATAAAAATAAAAAAATAAAAAAATGTTCCGATCGTTATGAAATTTTGCAGGATCAATAAGTACAACATTCTCTCTATTTTACAAATTTCCAGCTAAATCGGTCAAGACCTTGAAGACTTATTGGTATGTAACATTATGGGAATGCCGTACTCGGGTCGTGTTGCACTTACCGGTGCTCGCTCAACAACGAGACGGGACTTCAGCGTTTTCCTAGTATATAATAATTACTGAAAGTAGGTGATATACATACATAGTCTTGATTAGTCTTAATGACGCAAGTTAGATGAAATTAAAATACACCACCATACTTCCATTAGGCCTACCCTCAACACCAATGGGAGGATGAGGAACTAAGAAATAAATTTTTGTAGGATGTCCGCTGTAGGGTATACACATCAGATTTAACCGATGTGACCCTCTTCAGGTAACTAGGTATATTGCAGATAGGGCAATTGTGAAGGGGTACCAACAGCTTAATATCTAGTCAGCAACTGCATGGATATAAATTAGACCGCCATCGAATAATGGCAGCACCCTTATTTTAACCGCTCTTCTTTCTTCACCTATATGGGGTTGAGATTTAAGCAAGCCTACTCTATCTATACCCTACGGTGGGTCCGTGTTTCCTTGTTCCTTGCAAGGTCCTTGCTTGAGTAGAATGGTGATGAACCTGTTAGACACTTCTTGTCTTTTCGTTCCACCTCTTCACCTGCAGCAAAGAGCTAGCTAGCTGCTAGTAGTATTGTTTACATTCGTTTTCGGATCCCAGCCACAATTAGTAGGACAGCCTTTCTCGTTGCAACGGGTCTTGGTTCAAATCCAGGGTTTTTGGATTTTTGGGCGGCTTCTTCAACTGTTAATAGCTCTATTAGTTGTAAGGAATTGACAATGGTGAAATGTAGTGGAAAGAAATGGGTCTTGCAAAACTCTATAGTTTTACTATTCACAGGTAAAGCTCAAGGTGGCAGGGCGTCTAATCGCCAAGACAAATTCTTTTGCAAATTTGTAGCTTCGTTAAGCCTAAAACACATTTAAAAAACTAAATTTACACAAAAAGTTTAAGTGATAGTTTCACTCGAAGGGATTTCGAGATAGTTGTCGTCCCAATGCATTTCAGTGCCAGTGCTAGTGTTTACCTCTGATTTCCGAATCTCTTCTTGCAGACGAGACAGACGTTGAACTCCGTCATGATGATGCTCTGAGACTGGTACTTCATGCGCAGTTCCTGCACCTGCAGGTGCTCGGCGTACAGCAGGCCTTTCAGCACCTGCGTTCTCCGACGCTCGTTCAGCTTGTTCTGCAGACTCGTCTCCAGAAAGTGTTTGATACGACCTAAGTGCACTTGATCAGGCAACACCATCAGGGCCTACCAACATACAAAACAAATTTGATCAGAGTTGTAACAAGATGGATACAAATATTTAATATAATCCAGAAATTACCAAATCTAGCTCGACAGGGGTGTTTTAAATTTTTGGGTTGTAAAAAATAAATACGTACTATTAATTCTGCCTACAGGAAGGAGTGTTTCCTGACTACTGTAATGGCCTGAATATAAGCCTACCCTTTTTTCATTATTTTAAGTCTCAACGTCCCTTACCAGCTAATATTTGCTTATGCTCTTGCATAATATGTTTTTTAATATTTCAACAAGATGTTTGATGTTTATTGTTTATTAGGTTCAAGGGTGCGTCAACCGTTAGGTCATATTGCGCCTCCTGTGATAATGTAGTTGTTTATTAGTTAGTTTATAAATATATATTTTCCAAAAAGGAGTAACGTAAGGGGTGACGTGGGGAGACGCGGGGTGGACAGGCTTGTGCTGGTCAGCGGGAGTAGATGGCTGGGGGCAAGGGCCGGGGCGGGAGCTTGGTCGGGGTCGGGTCGGGGGGCCTGTGGCCTGCGATAAAATCAGGCCGGGCTCAGGCAAAGGACAGAGGGAAAGGGAGGGTATGGGGAGGGCAGGATTTAATGGTTCCCCCACGTTGTGGTCGTCTTCGTCTGTGTCATCGTCTGTGTTGTCATTGTCGTCGTCGTCGGGGAGGTTGTCAAAGGGAAGGGAATGTTTCCCGACGACGACCGCCAGAGCTCGCCTCTAGATTCGGGGAATAACATACTACCTCTCTTGCTAGAGCTCTCTTCTAGCTTCGAGGAGTAAAATACTCCCCTCTTACTAGCTGATGTTTGGGGGTGGACTTTTCTCTTGAATTGCCTTGTACGATTAGCAGAGCCATGCTCTGGGCCAATTCTACCCCAGGCCCAGACGGGGGATTTCAACAAGAAAGGTTAGGGGTCGGCTTATATTCAGGTTCAGCCTATATTCAGCACAATACGGTATCTAGGGCGAGAGGTTAGGTAGCTACTATAATAAAAACATTGTGCGTGGTTTACCAATATAGAAAAGGCTGTTACAATTCTGCAAGACTAGGTAGGCTAGTAATTTCATCACATTTGTTGGCATACATACAATTATTTGACATACATGAAGCTTTCAATTCCATTTTAGGAAAATACTAAACACCAAAAAGTTACAAAATGCCAATGTCAATGTCCAAAGAGATAGGATATTAATATTTTGTCAAAATGTCCTAAGGGGATTTTGTGTGCAAAAAGTTTTGGTTTTTTTTTTTTAGAATGTTCACTATTTTTGGGAGAATTTGTAGCAGTGGCGGCAGGGGGAGACGGTTGCAGGTGGATCGATGAAGGATGCCAAACTTTCAATGTGGAATTCGACAAAATTGCTGAGGAGGGAAATATTTTTATATGCCTAGTTTACTTTGAGAGGATGTATTCTGGAAGCGTAGGTTTGCAGAAGAGTCAACGCCGTCTCTAGATCTGGCTGGGCGGTGACCGGAGACTGCGTACCGCCCACACCCCAGTTGTCCGGAGGGCTGATCAACATCTTCATCAACACCACGTACACATCATCGGCACCTTCAGACTTAGAACTATATACCTACAACCAAAGAAATATCGTACATATAGACCTTCACATAGAAATTTAAAAATGCAAATTCCATCACCTACTAAAGGCAAAGCACTTAAAGGGTTTTTGTTGTATTTCATGTAATAGTTACAGTTCTAATCCTAACTAATATTAACATTCGTTTGAATAACCTGCTTTATTCTATCCAGTGCCTTCTGACTAAGTATATTGTCAATTATTTATTTGTATCATTGCTGATACATCTTCTTCTGTCTGTCATTTCTAAAAGATAAAAACTTACACATGTTTTTTTTCACATTGCTCTAGTATTTATCAATTAATACCTTGTTTTATACTTGTAACACTTCTATCACGATTAATAAAACATCAGGTTATGGGCTCAGTGCCTCGTGAAATAGACTGGTAAACGTCTATAAAGGTGAAAGTGTGAGGTAAGCTATATTACAGAGTTGTTGAGTTGAGTTTTTCTGTGTGGTCAGCCTAGGCCTACTAGGTATGGAAGTTAAGCCTAGGGCTAGGAGTTAAGATGTCTCCCAAGGTGGTGTCGACTAATAGTCATTGAAAAATGATAGAAAAACTAGAATGTTTGTCCAATTATAATAATTGGAAATTAATGGTAAAATGAACCTAACGAATGACAACTTATGGGAATGTGTATTAGTTAATGATGACAATGCTGCTAATGATCGTTGTGCTAGGGCAAGAATATGTCGAACCCTTCAACCATCCACGTTTGTTCATGTGAGGTCAGCCAAAACTGCAAAAGAAACTTGGGAAAGTTTGAAGAAAGTTTATGAAGACTTAGGGTTAACAAGACGTCTAGGTCTGATGAGAAATCTTTCAGTGCAAAACTTGAGCACTTCTCTACAATAGAGCAGTATGTCAACGATGTTATGTTGACAGCTCAGAAACTGTAATCAATTTCTGCAGCAGTAGAAGATGAATTACTGGGTGTTATAATGCTAAGTGGTTTAACTGAAGAATATAATCCCATGATTATGGCCATGGAGAACAGTGGAGTGAAAATTACAAGTGAATTTGTTAAAACAAAACTCATTCAAGAAGATAGCAGAAAAGCTGTGGAGAAACGAGTTCAAGACTGTGCGTTAGCTACGACACACAGCAAGCCACAAAACAAGGGAACTTCGTTTAAGCTAAAGAAGAAAGTACACTGTTAAAATTGTGGCGAAATAGGTCACATAAAGCCTCAGTGTAATAAACCTCATAAATACAAGGACAAGAAACATGTCAAGGAAGGTGAAAATGTTGTGCTGAGTGCAATGACGGTGAACGTAACGTCCGACAGTTGGTATGTAGACTCTGGAGCGACATCACACATGACGAATTGCAAGGAGTGGTAACAAAACTTCAGTAACACTGAAAGTAAGCAAGTAACCGTGGCAAATAGTAATGCCAAGCTTGAGACCCAAGGTCGCGGGGATGTCGTTGTACAGGCAAGTACAGGTACCACTAGGATTTCTAACGTAGTGCATGTACCAGGTCTCAATGCAAACCTTCTCTCTGTGAGAACAATGGTAAACAATGGACTGAATGTAACCTTCTCTAAGGAAAGATGTCGAATCTAAAAACAAAATGGACACGACATTCAGGGGGAGATTGTGGCCACTGCTACTAATGTGGCTGGTATGTACAAGCTAGACATTACCGCAACAACTGAGAGAGTAAGTGCTGCAACTGTGACCAACACACATGAATTCTGGCATCAAAGATTAGCCCACTTGAACCGTAGAGATATGGGTTTGCTTACTCAAGGTATGGTTACTGGTATGCATGTTACAGGAACCAGTAATAAACAGTGTATACCTTGCATTGAAGGCAAACATAGCAGAACTCTATTCAAGAGTGTTGGAGGCAAGCGAGCTAAAGAGAAACTAGAGCTTGTACACTCCAAGGTGTGTGGACCCATGTCGGAACTGTCTTGGGGAAATTTTGGATATCTAGTGACGTTCACAGACGGCTTCACAAGAAAGACTTTTGGTTATATAGTGAAATCAAAGAATGAAGTGAAGGCAAAGTTTGAAGAATTTAAAGCATTAGTTGAAAACCAATGTGATACAAGGATCAAGACCTTGAGAACAGATAATGGTATCGAGTATACCAACAAAAGTTTTCCTTCTCAAAGAAAGTGGCATTAGACATCAAACGACTGTGCCGTATACACCCGAACAAAATGGTGTATCGGAGAGACTCAATCGTACATTAGTTGCCAAGGCTAGATGCATGCTTAAAAACTCGGGACTCGGCAAAAGGTATTGGGCGGAAGCCATCAGTACTGCGATATATCTGAAAAATAGATCACCTACCAGAGCAGTCCCAGGTATGACTTCAGAAGAAGCGTGGACGGGCGACAAGATTGATATCAGTCATCTCATGGTTTTTGGATGTCAAGCATATGCACATATTCCGAAGGAATTACGAAAGGAATGGGGTCCTAAAATCAACACCGCTGATGTTCGTGGGATATTGTGAGAATTCTAAGGGATATCGTCTGCTGGACCCGGAAAAACCTTCCAGACCAAACCAGACCAGAGATGTCATTGAAGAAAATAACAGAAGAGGACCAGTGAAGAATTCGGAAATCGAATAAGTCACTGTAAATTTGAAGACTGAAGACAGTGATGTCCGGAAAAATTCGAAACGACGACGACGTGAGAAACTAGGGCGCTTCAACCGGTTAGGTCATATTGCGCCGCCTGTGAATGAAAGTAAATTAGAAGAGTTAATGCAGGTATGTTTGATGATTAGATTGTTTTCTAAGTGTATAAATAACAAAATAAATTGAAGATGAAGAAAGTAATAGCAAAATAAAAGTTATGTATGTAAATGAAAATAAAGAAATGTGTATGAAGTTACTTAAAGTTTGTTAAATAGATTACTTTGGATGAGAAATTTGGAAAGTTTGTCGCCGTTATCATATGATAGAAGTTCTTCATATGATTGGGAGAGATCAAATTGCATGCGCAAGGCATCATATTTGGTACATTCTGCTAGCATATGATGTACGGTTAAAGGTACATCACATGTGCCACATATGGGAATAACCTTTTCTCTGTTAAGAGATATCCGTGTGTTAGGCGTGTGTGCCCTATACGAAGTCTAGACAATACCACCTCTTCTCTACGTGAGAGTCGAGACGTAGGTGGACGAATTTTGTTAGCCAATGTGGGCATCACACTACGAAAGATCGTGATGAAGCAGATGAATTGTCCTCAAGATTGGAAGATGAGGATTATCAAGGGAATCTTGAAGAAATGGAAATTGCAGGCAATCAAGAGCCTGTATGCAGGTATCCTTGAAGAAAAATAAAACATCAGCAGTTGAAGAAAAGCAGTTTATGGTGTCATATACTCCAACCGATAAAATGATAGCTGATGAACTTACTAAAGGTCTCAAGGACCCAAACATGCATTTTGCATTAGAGGACTGCGTTTACAGGCAGTGTTTAGTTAAGATTAAGGAGGAGTGTTGTATTTCATGTAATAGTTACAGTTCTAATCTTTACTAATGTTAACATTCATTTGAATAACCCACTTTGTTCTATCCAGTGCCTTCAGACTATATTGTCACTTATTTATTTGTATCATTGTTGATACATCTTCTTTTGTCTGTCATTTCTAAAAAATAAAAACTTACACATGTTTTTTCACATTGCTCTAGTAACCTTGTTTTATACTTGTAACACTTCTATCAGGATTAATAAAATTCAAACTTCGAATGACGACGTGAAAGGGCGCCTCAACCGGTTACGTCATATTGCACCGCCTGTGATATTAAAAGTTGATGAGATGAGTGTTAATGGTGTGTTTGATGATTACATTGTTTTCTAAGTGTATAAGAACAGAAAATGATGATGATGATAGTGATCCGCGATGCAAAGATGATCCAGATAGCCCTTTTTGCGTTTTTTGTTAGTACCCGAATGATGCACAAGCAGCACTGTAGATATTCAGAGCCACAAAGATCGTAAAAGAAAGCTTATTTGATGTTTGTTTGTGTTTTCTTTCAGTTATTTAGTTTCATTTGCTTTTTACAACATTCTACACAAATTGTTATTAATCAAAACACAAGAATCAACAATGCAATAATTATTGTCACTGTCACCACTTCTCATGTACATCGCCAACTATGTTGTGTTAAAAAAGAAGACAGTAATCCAGAAGGCCCTGGACTTTTCAAAATTTTTCTAGCTACAGTGCTGCTCACGCATCCTTCTGCAACTAAAAGCTTTTCTCTTTATTCGCTAGATAGCATTGTTCCTTTGCGTCGCGGATAGCAAAACAAAAGTTATTTATGTGAATGGAAATAAACTAGGAAAACGCTAAGTCCCGCCGCGTTGATGGATGAGCTGTTTTGTAAATTTTTAGTTTGAGTGGGACCACTTTTCCTTTGCAAGTGCTTTTTGAATGCTTTGTAGGTGATTGTTGTCAAGTTTCTATTGTTACTTGTTAATTGTTATTATAAACCTTTCAAAAACTCATATTAAAACCTTTATTCTATGGATTCTGGCTAACTTTTTCAACTTTTTCTTTCAAAAAGCAATACATCACCATTACCTTAATGTCCATGTAAAATATGAACGTTGTAGCCCCACCCGTTTGGTCAAAATCGGCCCAAATGTCACGAAAATATCGCACTAAAAATCGGAAAAAATCGTAAAAATACGATATTCATATTTCTTTGATTGTACCCCAAAAAAACGTGGCAGGTCTAAGTTCAGAGATTTCGAAAGTCCCCTCCAATTTCCATCAAGATTGCATATGCCGTTTTCCCGGTAGCGTGCGAACAAACAGACAGAAAAAAAAACATTGGAGCTAAATTTTTTGAGGGGTCAGTGAAATTGAAGTCTTTGCTTCGCTCATCCAATAAATTAAAGAAATATGTATGATGTGAATTAAATTTTGTTAAATAGATTACTTTGGATGAGAAATTTAGAAAGTTTATCGCCATTATCATCATATAATAGAAGTTCTTCATATGATTGGGAGAGATCAAATTGTGTGCACAAGACATCATTTGGTGCCAGCATATGATGATGGTTAAAGGATATCACATGTGTCACATCTGGGAACAACCTTTTTTTCTGGTTAAGAGATATCCATGAGTTGGACGTGTGTGTCCTGTTTGAATTCTGGAATTTTATTAGTCAGTGTGGTGTGGACATCACACTGTCAGGAATTTCTCCGGACAACACGGATTTCAACGCATTTGTCCTTATGGAAGAATTACCTCGTTCCGGACGGCACATTGTCCGGAATTTGTAAAACTATCAAATTGTGACTAGATCTACATATCAATGGAATTTGAGTGCGAGCGTGCCAAAAGCATTATTTTTCACCTCTGAAGTTGCACTAACGTATTACGTGTATGGCGTATGTAATAATAATTTGTTATAAATTGCTGCAGGTTGGTGGTCTCAAAGTGTTTGGTCTGTTCGACAAGTGATTGATCTAACTTTTAGGTCATAATGCTCCACTCTAGTCTAGGGAACATGGGGAGGATGATTTGCTGGTCAGAACCAGCAAGGACCACCAGGTAAGGGGAGGAAGGGGGGTTTATCACGTCGCGGTCGTCATCGTCTTTGTCATAATTCGTTGTGTCATTGTCATCGTCGTCAGGGAGGTCAGTTGTATTTGCCATTGTTTTAGAGTGGCTAACAGTGGAGAAGAGTAGTCGGTTCATAACTAGTTAAATAGCGACAATTTGCGAGTGGTAGCGTCGAGTAATAGCTTCAAGTGGTAGCCACCTAGTAAACAGTTGCCGATCGGGATATTTGGGATCAGGAGTGCCAGAGTGAGCATTAGTCCGGAGATTGTGAGCGTAGCAATCTGTTTAGAATCGAGAGAAGAGGAGTTGATGCAGGCCTATCAGCCGTCTTGACAGTTTTGTTGTGATTTTTATACGACGCAGAGTGAACTTGAGAGCATTGCCGGGATTTCGTAATAAACGTTTATTCAGTGAAAACACAGCTATCATTGCGTTGCCAAGAGACAAAACGAGTTTTTTGTTGTTGGTTTATTTGGATTAAGGACGCGTCAACCGTTAGGTCATAATGCACCACTCTCATCTAGGGGGGAGGGGGGGGAGGAAGGGCCCATGCTGGTCTGAACCAGCCACGGGTAAGGTCGTCATTGTCTTCGTCATCGTTCACGGTGTCATTGTCGTCATCGTCATCGAGGGGCGATTGCCAGAGCTCGCCTCTATTTTCGGGGAGAAAAATACTACCCTTCATTCTTGTTGATGTTTGAGAGGTGGACTTTTTCTCTTGAATCACCGTTTACGATTAGCAGAGCCATGCTCTGGGCCAATTCTACCCCGGACCCAGACGGGGGTAACAATCGTGAGTAGCAAGTTGCTAAAAGACCGTAGCTTTCAGTCCAGTGACATTTTTCAAGATCGTCTGAGCTAGAACAAGGAGGTGCGAGTCGAGGCCAGCAGCTAGGGGTTTCAAGTAAAAGAGCGCGCCGTGAGAAGGCAGCACGAGGCGTAACGGAGAATCTTGCAGCGAGGCGACACCTGGCTGGTTGCGAACCCGGGACACCTAAGATCGAATCCGGATCTTTGAATGCTGGCCACCGTCGCTCAATACTAGTGATGAGTACACAATCAACCTTGTATTTAATTTAATCTATTTGTATTCAACAAGTAACCATAAAATAAGTGGACATAACCACCAGTATTTTAGATTTCATAGTGCTGATCAGCAGTTAGGTAGGCTTTCACCTGTACCATTGTACCATTTTACTATTGTACCACTTAGTATTTACAATACAAAACCTAATGAACGCTTTATGGTTAATAACTAAAGTTAAACTTCATTTTCCTTCCATTCACTATCACATTTTAATAATTCATTTAAACCCACCTATTTTTAACTCCTCAAGCTTATCAATATTGGTAATCTAATAACCCCTTTTTCTATAAAGCAAAGTAAAAACATAAAGGTGATCTGTATTATGAGGGTAAGATAAATATGTGAATTTGAACGACTTATGAACAAGAGACAAACCGTGAGTGTGGAGGAGATGAGTGGTAAGGCTACACTAGTAGCATAGTTAAACATTATTTAAAGAAAACAATCAATGGTAATACGTAGCAGCATCCGTTGCTATTCACTGTTGAATAAACAAACTGTCTCTTGTGGCCATCAACTGTGAAACTTTGCCTAGACATTGAATTTTCAATCATAATGTGTGGTGATTTTTAGCTTGTTTAATCTGGACCTTTTGAGAAACTTTTGCAATTTAACTTTAACAATTTTTGCTGAATTAAACTTTAAACTTTAATAATCTTTACTGTACTTATTTAAGCTGAACTTATTTCTTGGACCTTCTCTACCATCAGCTCTCCGACTGAGACTGGACCGAGGCAACTTAAAATAATTCTTCCCCGAGATAATTGTTTTGGAAATTTTGAAAATTTGAATTTTTTTAAAATTTTATTTGGCGCAAATTTAAAAGTCTAAATATTCTGTAGTTTTCTTTCGTAGCAAAGGCTTGTTCTTGCTTAAGGCTATTCCAGCAGCTAAATTGTTTTCATTTAAATGGTGTTGTTTTGTTGCAAAGTGTTTTGTAATTACATACTACACTAAAAAAAAAAAAAAAAAAAAAATGGCCCTATTTACGGGCGTACCGGCTGTTTAATTTGCATGCGGCGAGTTCAATGAAATATAAAGAACGGCTTTTCAGATTAACCTAATTTTTTCAAATAAGTTTTGTCATCTAGTTGTTATTATGTTTATCAAGTTTGGTGAAGTTTATCAGAATGGATTAGTACTTATGACCTTTTTTTCCCGCCCATGTTTTTTGAATAAAATTTTGAGGTTTTTGTAGTGTCGTTTTGGTTGACTTTTTTACACTCAAATTTATTGACGAGATATCAACCAAATGGTGTACTCTTCTAGTTTCTAAATTCGTTTTCCGATCGTAATTCGAACGCATACTTTATTTAATTTCCTTGAAACACCAAGACCCTGTAAAAGTCTACCCGTTTCGACGCTCCACGACAGATTTTTTACCGTCTACTGGCGCTGCGCGTCAGCACGCATAACCATCTCCACCCTCGCCTCGGCGGTCGGTAGCTCACTCGCATTGCAATCTTTTTGAAGTGGCGGCAGGTTCAACGTGAGCTCGCCAAATCGTCAGGAACATCGTTGTCGGTGTTGTGAAGTGAAGTGAATGAAGCTGAATAGAATGCATTATTCTAAAATCTTTTATTGGTTTGGTAAAAGAACAAGATGATTTCCTAATAATCATATTATTCGAATAAGAAAATAATGCCAACACGTATAAAGTATGTATGAATATTTGTAGATATGTTATGTATATTTTAAATTTATTATGTGATGCATTGCATATTATAGTAGCGATAGCATAGGCATACTCTAGCCACCCTTGGAAATTTTACTTCTTGACCTTGTTGGCTTGTCCACTCTCACTCTTGGGGTGAAACTTCAACTAGTTTACCGCCGTAGGCATAAATCTTGCGTGGACTGCATTATGCTTGATGTCCTAAAACTCGATTTCAGGCGAAATGTTGCCCTGAAAATTGTATAATAGAAAGGTATCGATGCAATGACAACTCCTTTCGGGACGCGAGTTCGATCCTCTGCCTGCGATAATTGGTCCTGCGAACTAGCGCCGCGCGGACGATCGTCTTACAGACGTACACGATCTACGAGTGTGATACTATCTACCACCTGTCAAATTTGCTGGACTTGCGTCTATAGTTTCTCGATATATCCTTTGATCTCAAAACATATTTTATTTATTTTTTATTTTATATTGTTTACACAATTGATTGAGTTGACTCCATTTTATTTTGCAAGATCCACTTGAAATAGTAACAGATGCCACAACATCTGCAACTTACAATGCATGTCGCATATTGTTGCCTTTCTATCCCGAGATCGCGCACGGTTATAATAATTAAATCATTCTAATTTCTATTCATTTGCAAGTGATTTCAACAATTTCACGAGTTTGACGATTTCATTTATGTCATCTGTAGTCAGTATCGGGCAAATATTTTACGGAACGTAGTAAAAACAACAAATCTGTAATTAATAGTTATTCAACAGAGTTTTCTCTGCATACTCAATCTTCCTCACAAATAAAGATGACAATCGGGATGGTTTGCCTATTTCCACATTATTATGTGCCAGCCAGTCGTATGGGCTATGGGAGGGGAAGGGAAGGGGGACCTTGGACCTTCGTTCTGTGTTTCACCTGGTTTCATTCATTGGCGTGAGGGTTTGCCTGGCCTTTGGCAGGTAGCAGGTGGGGGGCTACGACCTTGTCTTCATGTAATTGTGCGTAAGTAGTGCGCAATGACCAAAGCCACATAGGGCGGTCGCTTGAAGAAAATAACAGGACGCGGGACACAAAGCAATCGGCACCGTAAGTGTGAGTTCGTAAGCAACCATTTTTCGGCTGTCGAGAAAACCGAATTATGAATTCATACATATATATATTATATATATATATATATATAATATATATATATTATATATGATAATCATATAATCAAATAACCGTAGTCTATAAATCGACTGCACAAAAACTACATTATTTTGGTATTGCATTTAGAGCACAACATTTTTCAAGGACGCATCAAACGCACTCTAAAAACCTGAAATTCTAAATTTTCGCCAGCGGCGCTATTGTTGCCCCCCCCAAACCCCCCCGGTCTGAAAAGCCTAATTTCAACAATGTGTGTACATGTAGGCTACATACTTGTATGTAGGCCTACGTATGTACGCAATAAGGCAAGTATGCATCTGTAAATATTGAAATATGAAAGCTGTGTTTCAGTTGACACATATACTTTGCGCCAACCAATTATCATATTATCTCTACTCTTTAGAATTTAGATGCAACTAGCATTCAGAGATAGAGGTAATCAAATACAATTAATTGTAAGAACTTGTTGAAGAGTGGAACTGTAGTAGGCCCTACTGTCTCTGCAGCTAGATGTACGTGACACATTTCCTTCTTTCGAAGCTCAATCGGCATAATTACATAAACGACTGGATGTTTTGTTCTATTATGCTAAAAATGTGAATAACTGTTTGTAAATGGATAACAAATCACAAATGACTAAATCCAACTGGTTTTGTTATTTCTGAATCGTTATAACACTAATAATCAATTTCACCTATGGGAGTGTTTCCCGGCTAGCGGCGACAAATAATTAAATAAATTCTGTTGACATGATTTATAAAAGATCAATTTTTTAACAGACGTGAATGAGCAAAGTAAAATGTATAAAATATAATTTCATTTTCCTAATCACGATAACCATGGCTCTGCTCATAATGTTTTGTTTACATTTTATTTTTGAAAGGTAATTCCTAATGACCGCTTGCTCTAATCAGGGCACCATTCCATTCAACCTGCTCTCCACAGCTGGTGGAATGTATGGGCGAGTCAGGGCGCCGGCGTAGGGTTGTAGAACTTGACAGTAGGCCTACGGGTGTGTTGGGTTTGGTTGTGGTCCGACAAAATAAAGGTTAAAAAAATAATGGTTATTCTATTGAAATAAATTATTACTATGTTGAGATGCATTTGAACCACAGATAATAGTGTACTCTGTTATCTGTGATTTGAACTAAGAACTCATTGCGAGCGAACTGCGAAAGTGGTCACCACTGTGTATGCGTCATGACGTCACTCATTAGTCAGCATGTAATAAATAATAATGGGTAACTTTGCACATCAATGGAGATAAAACAATCACATTTATTTCTTCACCGTGCTCTCAAATCACAAATGTTTGCACTATTATTATAGCCCTAAAACCACACATCATTATACAACGCAAAACCAAGGCAGAAGATAGTAGGGTTGCCGTTCGATGCTACTTGTGACAATCGGTAATCGACATTTTAATGTAGGCCTACATTATTATCCGATTAATAATCGATGTTTGTAAAATCGAAAGATGATCAATTGAATGTAATGAATACACATCGAATATATAGAATAATAACGTTAAAATAAAACGATAAAATAAAATTATCAACAAAAAATAGTTGCGATTCCAGAATCCTCCTTCTATCAACACTATTCTGAATATAGCATGATGCAATAATAGAGTTGAGAGGCAAGGCGCAATCACTCCGCTGCCGGTCCCCACCACTCGAGCGCGCGATTAAATATATAAGTTTGAAAGAAAATTAGCTAACAATACTGTGACAAATATTGTTCTGAATGTTTTGCTGTCTACCGTTTTAAAAAATAAATATTTTACAGTAATCGCATTTTAGATCGTTGACCAATCACATGACAATGTTACATTGTTCTTATCCCGGTGATCGTTGTCACTACGCACGGAATTACACATATTTCCTCATGGGTGTCAAATAATTCACGCAGTGATGGGAAGTTACGTAATATTTACTAGCACTTAGCAGTCGGCATTCTAACATAAACAAGACAATTCCAAATTATGGTCTGGTTCTGGTTCTTAACGGGCCAAACACTATAAAATACATTTATGCTTTATAATATTCATATCAGACTCAGTTGAAATGATTCGGAAACACACTTGGTTCACTGGTTGTCAAACAAGCCTGTTCTCATGTAAACTTGGAAATAATCCTAATGTCTTCTGAGCTGTTGAAAGAGTCCATCGCTATTGTAGGAAATGGGGCAAGGGCGACTACCTGAACCTGAGTTATTCTGGTCAATGGAAAGAATACCCTCCGGCCGCTCCCACTTCTTGCAACGGCCTCGACGGATCACATCACAAGATACAAGCACCAGCCAAAAACCTACCCTTACCTACCGCCCGAAGGGTTTTACACTCTGCCACTGTAGGGAAAACGGTGAACTTTTAAAGCGTAAATGCCGATAGAAAGTAACATCTGCAATGCTGGCCTACTACGCCAGCGCTGTTTTAGCTTCGTTGCGCGGTGTCTGGATAAACCTTAAGTTCAGTTCATTAGTGAATCACATGTAACGTTGAATCGAGCAAGATCAAAATGTTTGTCTTACCTTATCACAGTATTGTATTGCCCGTTCAACATCTCCTAGGATGCTGACATAGATGGACAATGCTTGTTCATGTTTCCCAAGTTTGCCAAGAATTATTGCACGTTCTTCAAACAAACCTGGAACGTAGGAACATCATACATAAATTATTAAAATTAGGCTATGGTCCTAACTTCTAAGGAGTGACATTGGAACTGTGGGGGGGGATGCAGAGGGGGGCAATACTCCCCCCAAGTATGGTTCAGGGGAGGCAAGTCATAGCACATTTTTCAATTTCTGTCTATAGTACCATCATAACAGCGTCATAGTAGTCCCCTAAAACCAATGTTAAACATAATACACAAAAATAAAATTTCAGAATTAAGTTTTGTTGCCCAAACAAAAAAATCCTGTGTCCCTACTGATGACTGTGATCGAGTACGTACAAAAATTGAAAGGCTTTGCCAAAGACGTTGGTCACTTGCATTTCTGACAATTTGAGTGAGACATATGGTGGGTTGTGTGCGCATTTTAGAGAGGCTTTGTGTGATGGATGGTCTTCATTGCACAAAATCAAGAGTTGTGAATGGATTATTTTTTCTGGACGGAGTAGGTAGGGCCAAGCACTATGTAGGCCTATGTGAAGCTTTTGAAAACCTGTGCAATACGGTATACCCAATATGGAAAATTTGACCCGTTTGCACCATGTCAATAATAAAAACCAATCAATTGCTGCAGTGACGGCAGATGGTCACCATTACTATTTTGAATACTGTACTTAGTACTTACCTGATTGCAAGCCTACCTTTTTTAGTTTTTTTTACATATTTCTGCAGTTCAAAATGGCACTCCAGCTTGGAATCGATGGCAAACATGAGTAATTTACACCCTTCACTTTATGTTAGATGAACTTTTAGTCGCGGGTTGGCTTGCAATCGAGTAAATACGGTAGATTGATAAAGTGTCAATATTTATTTAAAGTGGAGCTAAAGCACCAGTCGTCACTGCCCACCAGTACCTACCTAAATAAATAAGTTCATATTTAAAGTCTACGTCCTCAGTCAAAGTTGCCTTAAATAATATAAAGAAAGCGTAATGCCCAACACTTACAATCAAACGGGAAATGTACGAGCACAGTTTCAGGAGTGTAATGAGTCGACTTCTCGAGGAACGCCAATAACTTTGCTCTCGTCTCTTCACCAGTCCTTCGTTCGTCAGATAATGCCGTCGCCGTCAGCAACTGTTGACACCTCTCTCGGTACTGATGAACTAGAGCACTGTGGAATATCGGGTTGGTGTCCTTCCAGAACTCCACCACGTGTTCTAAATATGGAATAACTTGGCTTTTGTGATTTCTAAGTAAAAAATCTAAAACTTTTGGTCTAGGTAGCTGCTCAACTTCAAGAATGTCTTCGGTGAAGATTTTAAAACCGTCTTCGGGGCTCTCTTCTAAAACCCAGCCAGCAAAGTCGAATATAAGATCTGTGTGTTCTTGGCCTAGGTGTTGCAAGTATTGAACCGTTCGTTCGTGACCTCGGAGGTTTGATTCGGGCTGTTGGGCTTGTTTCTGAAGAAGTTCTAATGCTTTACGATGTTGGCCTTTCGTTTGATATAAAATTATGAGCTCACTGAACTTTTGATGTTTTTTTAGAGTCTTTTCCGATTCGGCAGAATGGCAATGATTTAGCCTCAGTAGAGGAGCAACTAGAGCATCATTTGTCTGGAAAATAAGAAATAATTTATAATAACAACAAGGGTATACATATTTGCATGCTTAACCCGAGAGTAGTCGCACATGGTCATTTAGACCGACTTTTGTTTTCAACAAGTGGCATCTTAATGCTAGCAAATCTTAGTACATACGTCTAACTAGGTCCAAATGACTCATTGGTTCATTGCTTCTGATTAGGTTCATTCTTTTAGGTAATGCTCCAGTGATGCAAACATCCATCAAACTCCTTGGTCTCACTATATCTTCAGATTTAAAGTTGGATTTGCTCGCAGACAACGTTAGAGACAAAGCTTCCAAGTTGTTAGGTTTCGTCAGTCATAATTTAATAAAAGTAAATACAAATCTTTATCAACTGCATATCTATCTCTTATCCGACCTATATTAACTTATGGTCTGCCAGCTTGACATCTAACATCTCAGCTAAACAAGCATAAACTTGAGGTTATTCAAAACCGTGCAAATAAAGTTATATTCAAAAATGTGTTTTATTCTCAAGGTTCCTCTGAGTGGTTTAACAAATGTGGAATGCATCAATCCAAAATTATTGAAAGCAAATGGATACTAGATTTTCAAGAAACTTTATTACCATTGTCCTTATAACTGACCTTGATCCATTTAAACGAATATCATTTCACAACAAGCAGTTTCACCGTCATAGTACTGGCCTATTTTTGCTAGAACCTCTAACTATCAAAATCATTTTTACAACCGTTCCGTTATTTTACAGAATACCACTCATCTAGAAAGCAAAGATGCTCGAAATTTCAAAAATAGAATAAAAGTTTATTATAATCATATAATAAATGTATGTTCTAGTATTTTAGACCTACCATATTTTGATACCACAATAACAATATTTTGTTTATTAATTGACTAATTTTAATTTTATCCTATTTTTATTTAGTTGTAACTTGTAATGAAGGGAATCAAAATCAGGCATAATTTGCTATGGAGCTATGCTCTCCCTGATTCTCTTCCACATTTGAAACTGGATTTGTTTAAAATAATAATAATCTGCACAGTATGCATGCGCAAACCCTGTACCGCCACCTACCTTCCTAAAATACCCATCAACACTACCTGGCATTAAATCGAGTCAATGTTCGGAAGAACTTTAGCAAGATTAATCCTTATGTTTAGAGGCCCGGTCATTTTGACCGCTGAGCGACTACTTAAGAAAGCAAAAAACTGAGCGTGCTCCATCTGCAACTTATGAATAATATACAAATAACATACAATTTTTCGATTGTTTGTTGTCAATCAACTAGGGTTGCCGTTCAATACGAATTTCGGAATCGAGGACCAGTTAAAATCGATTATCGGTCGCGATAATCGATTTAAAAAAATATTGATCGATAATCGATAATCGAAAAAAAAATTAGGCCTAAACTTGCTCGCATACCGACGCAGGCGGACCGTGGACCTTTTGCGAGTGCATTATTTTGTTCCTTTTATTTGCTCAAAACAGGGTTTTTTTTCACGCTAGCAACGTCTTTCACAAGCCCCCCCTCCCACGCGTCTGGCCGGCCCTACGAGAGAGCCCGCTACGTGGAATACACAGACGCTACCCTGCTTGAGTGTTGTCTTTGTGAAGGTCGTACTTCTTGGAAATCGTGGTTCTGTGAAGTTTCATTTCAGCTTTTGTTGTGATTGTCGTTCATTCATTTACGAGATATTATCAGTTTAACTATTCAATGCAATGCTCCCATATTTATTACGGGACGAGATGAATAATGTTGGGACAATAGTTTGGAAGACGACGTAATATTGATGTGAGAGAACTGATAAGATAATATTATCGTAGCATTACGGAATGAAGTAAAGCGATACCAAGTTGGCGTGGAGTAGGGAGGAATGCATCTCGATCAAGTACTTGTTGACCTTGAACGATGTACTACAATATTGACTATGAGTGTGATGTGCCGAGGTTGAGCTATCTGCGCCTGATCGGCGCGGGAGTGCAGCCGCCCGAGCCGAGCCAGCCCGTAATACAAACTCGTCATGCTAGTAGACTATACTGCAGCAGTGCAGGCGCTTCGTACTTCACGCCTTACGGGTGTTGTAGATCTCGCAGTGGACGCATTTTTCACGGAATAAAGCGATTAATGTCTTGACTGGTACTATTTTATGAAGTTCTGCAGAGCGGGCGTAAATTACAAAATTTCGGGCTGGCGAGCTATTCTGGATTCTAGAAGACTGAATCGATTATCGATCGTTTCGGGAAATAATCGTATCGATCGATTATCAAACGGCAACCCTACAATCAACAACATGCAGTGTACCAATAGGCTAATATTTTGCAAATTTCTCTTGTTCTAACTACTACAGGGTGTTTTATCATAACCTAATTTATGATTCCTCAAACCGCAAATGTTCTCATTGATGTAATATGCATTTAGAGAGACGAACGACCATAATATGATCATTTTGGTTTATTGTTTATTTGGATTAAGGACGCTTCAAACTTAAGGTCATAATGCACCACTCTAGCCAAGGGATGTTAGGAGGAGGGGCCCATGCTGTCAGAACCAGCCACGGGTAAGGGGAGGAAGGGGAGTTTCTCACGTCGCGGTCGTCATCGTCTTTGTCATCGTTCGTTGTGTCATTGTCATCGTCGTCGGGGGGTCGTCAAGGGAAGGGGGCAAGATCCCCGACGACGATTGCCAGAGCTCGCCTCTAGTTTCAGAGAGTAAAATACTACCCTTCAAACTAGCTGATGTTTGCGAGGTGGACTTTTTCTCTTGAATCGCCTTCTACGATTAGCAGAGCCATGCTCTGGGCCAATTCTACCCCGGCCCAGACGGGGTAAATATGATCATACTTATACCCGATTCATATTTATAACCCTTACTTATACCCGATTCATATTTATAACCCTTTATTTAGCATATCATAGAAATCATAAAATTAAGTTACATTCATAATCAGAACATCAATGTCGACTTATTTGACAATAATAGATGCGTCGGTCTAAATGACCGTGTGCGACTACTAACGCAACAAACAGGGGCGCGACTTCTCTCTGGTTAAGCCTAAATATTTGACAAATCTCACTTACTTGCAAATAGCACTTCAAGAGCGTTGTGTCGATTATTTGAAGTAATTGCTGTGATGATTTATGATTCAAGTTTGTATGATTTTGATTTGTGCTGTTTGTATTCTTGGTGTCTCCCATTGATTTGTGCCTGACCTATAAAAAACAAGATACCGGTAGGTAGGCGCACATAAACATAATCTAGGTCACGACTACTCAACATGTTCTTTATTGACAATCACGTTATCAACATGGCTTAAAACTTGTGGTGTGGTCCAGTGGTTATCCAGACACACACACCCAATTGCTTAAGTGTGCACTGAATTTGTAGAAAGCTTGATCACAAGGGGGTAAATTTATTCAAGATTTTCTATTACATAGTTAAAAATGTCTAAATAAATAAGGAATGCCGTTGAAACTTAACTACTACCTACCCATTTAACAAATCATTCATTTATCATTTGTGATATTTATCATTTATGTATTGCCTAACCATCGCCGGCCCGCCAAAGATCCACTTCGGAGTCCACCAGTTGAGTAGCCCTTCTCTAGGTTTCATTCAAATTGTTGTACATTGTATTTTTTATTAGTCATTGACTCATTAGTCATTGGCCATTGGATTGTTCATTGGATTGCATAAATTGGGAATAAGCAACAAAGTAACACTTTACAATTACAATACTATTTAGTATTTACACCCAAACACTCAAAATCATTTCTCGATTTGGATAGTCAGGAAACACTCCCGTAGGTAGAATTGTTAGTATTTAATACAATCCAGAAATTACAATTTTTTTTTGTTTATTTGGATTGAGGACGCGTCAACCGTTAGGTCATAATGCACCACTCTAGCCAAACGGATATGGGGAGGAGGGGCCCATGCTGGTCAGAACCAGCCACGGGTAAGGGGAGGAAATGGGGGTTCTCACGTAATCTGATTGTGTGTGTGGGAGACTCGGATTCGTACCCCAATCGGAATGGATTTTTTTAATTCCTGGATTGTATTAAATACTCAAAATCATGAAAATGAAATACTCAAAATACCGCAAGTTTGATACCGGTATGAACGGGTATCTGGATTATGGTCGGAATACCAAGGGGGTGAGATTTGTCGCTGAATCTGTGTGGTTTGGTTGTTTACCGCGCTGTATTCCGACAATCGGCAGACTCGATGAATCTTTCGATTCCGTCACCTATTTGGTTGTCGGAAACACTTCCGAACATCAAAAGTTTATTCCTCCAATTTTATTTTCGATAACTTATCATCAAACAGTAAGACCTCGAATATCCGAGGTGGATGGGACGACAAAAAACTCGGATGATCCAGACTTTCTTGTTTAACTCCTCCTAGCAAGGCCCTAGTAAATGAAAGTGATATCTTAAGTGCAGAACTCGTAAAATACCATTAGAAGAACATAATAATAAACAGTATCTAAGTGATGACATCGGCTGCCGACTGATTTGCTGATAGAATGAATGTGTGGTCTCGTTATCTTATCTCATAGTCATAACGTAAACAAAACAACACAGCGAGAGTCTTGGCCCGAAGCCAATTGACTTATATTGAGCTAGCGATACGTAGTTCGTGGCGCTGGAGGAGGAGGGGGGGCGGGTGACGGTTATCTCCGCATCTGTCAGCTCTTGACTGGATGACGCTTTGCAAGTTCCATTCATCCACTTCTACGTCGTCGAGCGCATCACAGCCCGGTAGCTGACAGAACACGTTCAGAAATGCTTCCGTGTTGGCTATTGCATTTTCATAGTCACCGTCGTAATCACATAATGCAATGTCCATTTCTTCATAATCATAGCCAGTCTCTATCATATTGTCTTCAAGGCCATTTTGTCTCTTTCTCTCTCTCCCTCCCTTCCTTCTCTCTCTCATCCGCCGTCTTCGAGCAAGGTCGCAGCGACGGCAAGCACTCACAAAGACCAATATGAGCACTAGCTCAACTTTCTCTGGCACCCTACCCTCGTCCCCCAACCCTCCTTACAACTCACGCACTATGAAATTCTTATGTCATTGTAGTAAACAACATACTGCATGGCATTCAGATGTACAGAACATAACATTTCAGCCTTTTTAAAAAAAAGCGCGCCTGAAACCAGCTCGGATAACACTCTCGGTTAATTGGAGCTCGGATTAACAAGGTCTTACTGCATTTTGCTTAAATACCGGAATATTTCTTGATTTTTTGGTCCAAAATACACCAATTTGATTCTTTCCCCTTAATTTTTGCACATATTTTGTATCTAAATATATGCTCAAAAAGCACAGTGAAGCCATTGACGCACAAATTAATTTTATCATCGGCGCAAACCAAATATACTTTTGTTGTACTCATAACTGAATAAATTTTTCCAAGGAATCAAACTATTACTATGTTGTAGGCCTATTTGGACTGGAAATATTGTAATAGGCTTAGCCTGCCCTAATCTAATTAATTGGGTCCTATTATCTACATGAATTATGTACATATCTATGACAATACCAATAGATATCATATCATACAGTGGGTGCTCTGCTCCCATCTCCACTGCAGAGGGTGTGTGAGTGACTTGACCGGACTTGACTATGCCAACTCGACAGTACTGTACTGACTCCACTGCCATCCCAGTATCACACTCCCGGACTCGCTTGGTCGCCGCCTGCTTCCACCACTCGGAATCTAATAAGGGGGTAGCGCCATTTTTGAAAATACAGGAAGTCCAAAGATGTTTTTTTACTTTTTTATACTGTAGTTTATGATATCAGGTAGTAAAAGAGAACGTAATGACTGAGCAACGACGACGTGAGAAATTAGGGCGCTTCAACCGGTTAGGTCATATTGCGCCGCCTGTGATAATGAAAGTTGATGAAGATGAGTTAATGGTGTGTTTGATGATTAGATTGTTTTCTAAGTGTATATATATCTATCTGACTCCTGTTTCCAACTTAAGTTAGGTCAGGGGGTGGCTATAGCCACCAATTTTCTAGGGCATTTTATGAGTTGTTAACACCGGCTTGCCAGGCCTGTCATGTCCTCTTCAGGTTCACTCGCACTTCTTCCCACCAGTTCACGCCATCCACTTCTGTCTTCCCACAGTTTCCTTGCTTCGACTTCTTCCCACTTCTCACCTCTTTCCTGTATATCATTTCTTATTTGATCTTTCCACTTCTCTCTTGGTCTACCGACTCGTCTTTTAACTTTGTCCCCACTTTCAAATTCTGTCCTTGGAATTCTTTCTTCTCCCATTCTTCTGACATGTCCATACCATCTCAACCTTTCTCGTCCAATTTTGAATAATAGCTTCTCAACTCCAACTTTTGTCCTGATTTCTTGGCTTCTAATTTTGTCTAACTTCGATATTCCGGCTATGCTTCTTACAAACTTCATTTCAGCTGCTTGAATCCTACTTGCATCTACGGCTCCTAGTGTCCAGGTCACTGAAGCATATGTAAGGATGGGTAGATAGTATACCTTGTACAATAACACCTTGCATTCATTAGGGAAATCCTTGTTCCAAAGTAACTTCCTTACTTGCTGATAAAAGGATTCTGCCTGGGCCACCCTTTTACTGATCTCACTTCCCATCTTTGCCTCCTTTGTGATAATGCTACCTACGTACGCAAACTCTTCTGCCTCTTCCAGTTCCTCATTTCCAATTTTAATTTTCTCTCTAGTTACTTTACTTGTTCCTTTCTTTCTAGATTTTTCCATCACAATAGTTTTACTTTTTCCTACACTGATCTTTAGTCCAAATTCTTCTGTTACAAGATCCCACTTCTTCACTTTTGTCTGCACTTCTTCAGCTGTCTCTCCCCACACTAGGATGTCATCCGCATAAATCATTGTCCTTGTGCCAGTTCCCGTCTCTGGTTCCACCTTATTTAATATTTCGTCCATTACTATTGAGAATAGTAATGGGGATATTACACTGCCTTGCCTTAGGCCAGAGTTAGTGTTAAACCACTCAGTATTTCCATGGTTTGTTTTGAACACAACATGTGCATTGTTGGTACATACTTTTTATTCTTTCGATCATGCCGTGGTTAACACCCTTCTTTTTTAGGCAATCCCATACTTTCCCTTGGGGCATGCGATCATAGGCTTTTTCTAGGTCTAAAAATACTAGGTGCACCGTTTGTCCTGCCTCCCATCTAGTTTCCATGATTTGTCTAACTGCGAATATCAAATCAGTGGTTGACCTTCCACTCCGAAACCCATACTGCTCTTCCCTTAGCTGTGGTTCTATTATTTCATTTAATCTTGCTTGTATTATTCTTTCATATATCTTAGCTCCTTGGCTCATTAGGGTGATGCCTCTGTAGTTTTTTACTTCCTTCCTGTCACCCTTTTTATAAAGTGGGACAATCACTCCCTTCCGCCAGTCCTCGGGAACTGTTTTTTGTTGCCAGGCTGCTTTTACCACACGGTGCATCCATTCACACCCTACTGGTCCTGCTGCTTTGATCATCTCTATATATACTTCATCCACCCCTGCTGCTCTTCCATTTTTCATACAGCCTATAGCATGCCTTACTTCTTCTATCGTTACTTCTCCCTCCTCTTCTTCATGATCTTCTTTCAATATTTCCACAGTAGGGTTGTTGATCACTTCATCACAGCCACGAGTGTTGGGGTCATTGAGTAGGTTGTAGAAATGCTTTTTCCACATAAATATAGTATAGTCTATACTATCTATCTACTATCTATACTGTATAGATAGTAGTATAGTATAAATAACAAAATAAAATGATGATGATGATAGGCAAAACAAAAGTTATGTATATGAATGAACATAAAGAAATTAAAGAAATATGTATTATGTGAATTAAATTTTGTTAAATATGCCTAGATTACTTTGGATGAGAAATTTATAAAGTTTGTCGCCGTTATCATATGATAGAAGTTCGTCACATGATTGGAAGAGATCAAATTGCGTGTGCATGGCAGGTAGTAATGGAATTAGATGGGATTGGGCAGTGAAAGGAACTTATAAAGGAATGTTAAATTCGTTCCACATTCCCACTAAATATTAACCCAATGCAAGAAAAGGTTGCGCTCCAGAAGAACGCGTTCCTCCCCAAGACTGCTGGAAACAAGGATTTCAGCAGAACCACATGTATGCATTTCACAGAAAGCATAAGAATATAAGACTTAGTGCAATCGATCACTATCAGTGATAGTGATAGGTAGGCATGATTTGATTAGCCTTCAATAGCTTTGACTTCAATTTCAAAGAAGAGTTCAATTTCATACGATACTACGATATTGGTTTTTGGATGAGCGAAGCGAAGACTTCAATTTTATTGACCCCCCAAAAAAATTTAGATCGGGTGTTTTTTGTTTGTTTGTTTTTTTGTCTGTTTGTTCGCTCTCAACTGGGAAAACGGCATATGCGATCTTGATGAAAATTTGAGGGGACCTTCGAAATCTCTGAACTTAGAGGTGTATTGTTTTTGGGTACAATCAAAGAAATATTTCTCATGAATATCATATTTTTACGATTTTTTCCGATTTTTAGTGCAATATTTTCGTGACATTTGGGCCAATTCTGACCAAACGGGTGGGGCTATAACGTTCATATTTTACACGTACATTAAGGTAATGATTGTGTATTGCTTTTTGAAAGAAAAAGTTGAAAAAGTTAGCCAGAATCCATAGAATAAAGGTTTTAATATGAGTTTTTTGAGGTTTATAATAACAATTAACAAATAATAATAGAAACTTGACAACAATCACCTACAATGCATTCAAAAAGCACTTGCAAAGGAAAAGAGGTCCTATGCAAACTAAAAACTTACAAAAAAGCTCATCCATCAACGCGGCGGGACTTAAGCGTTTTTCTAGTATAATGCAATTGAAACATTTGTTAATGTCACTTAAAACCATAGGGCTTAGATGTTATTGGCCCTATTTGTTATACAATGTGATGTGATACAATTGTGCATTTATGTAATTAGATTTATTTAGTTGTCTTCCTTTGTAAATCAGATTTTTAACTGAATTGGATAGATATTAAATAAATAAATAGTACAGTACCCACCTCGGTAAGAAATTCGATTAATGCTAAAAGTCCATTCTCCAGATCTCGGTCTTGTAGTTTAGGCAAGTTGGTATCTGTTTCTTGAGCATTCCTTGACTGTTGAGGCAACAGGTCTGGAAACAGTCTTATGACTTCATAAACGTCGGTGCCGAGTTTCAGGAACTCCTTCATTGAGTTGTGGAACTGTTTATTGTAGAATAAATCGTAGGCATAATGTGTCTGAATCTGACTAATGTTTTTTGATTTCTCATCTTCGGATTCATCGGAAATGTTCTGAAATCACATACATTTTGGTGATACAATAATACTAATAATAATATTATTACAATTTTAAATACAAAATACATAGGGCTACTAAGATGGTCTAAAGGTGAAAAAAGAAAAAAACACCTACAAATCTAGGTGCCCGTTAGGGCGCCGCAGCCAAGCCGTAGCGCGCTCCACACTAGGGCACCTTGTACATCAAGCAAAGTTGGGGTGATTTCAAGGTGTTGCCCAGCCGTCATGAAACGTGATGTTAATTTAAAAAATCATCATAATCGAGGGGATTTAGGTACCTGACAACACATGCCAAATTTGGGTCGGGTACGAGCATTCCTTCTTGGTGAAACAATGGCTTGAAACATGCTCAAAATCACTTTAAGGATGTTAGTTACTACTACTGGCTATTACTATCTAATTCTTCAGTTTCAATTGCCAAGCTATTCTGACCAAATGGGTGGGGCTACAACGTTCATATTTTACATTGCCTTTTCAAAGAAAAAATTGAAAAAGTAAGCTTGAAGACATAGAAATAAAGATTTTAATATATAAGCCTTTTACAGGTATTTAATAAACAAGTACCGGTAACTATAGAAACATGGCAATAATCACACACAAACAAAAAGCAAATCTTTATGTCATGAGATGTGTCACATTCTATAGAGCAGTGAGCTAGACGTGTGTGGCTTATTCGAATTAAATAAACAGGTTCAAGTTTGTTTACTGTCTAGAGGCAACGGCTAGGTCGGCCAGCACTCAACTAAACTAAACTAAATTGTTTGTCAGATTGAGATACAGAGGGTCGGTTTTGGGCGTTTCCTTTCATCCCTGGTCATTAGCTTGCTGTCTTCGAAACCTACAGGGCAACTAGTTTTGTCTCTGTTGATTATATTTATAAATATAAGCAGGTAGTTCTGCTTTGAGACGACACCATCTGGAAATTGTAAACAGGTTATCCGCTATGATAACCCTTCTGTGACTGTAACCCAAGGATCGAGACATCCCTCCATTAGATTTTGTGCAATAAACACAATTCGGCAGTTACCCATCTCTAGCTGAAGTTCCGACTTCTTTGACACCATTGTTTCTTAAAATGAACCATTCTTTAGGCACATTGCACAAACAGTTAACCCAGTGACATGCATGCACATGTTGGGCCAAGTACCTACTTTCTCACAAACAAATAGGCCTACACAGTTCCATAAGTTGCATGGTTCTACCCCATTCCCAGAACAACTTGCGGTTATTATTGTTCACGCTGTTCACAATTATTCGACGATTCAAAGAATATTAGCGGCACTTACAAGTAATGATTGAATTAAATTAGTCCAGTCAAGAAGAAAGATTTTTGGTTTTGGTTTGGTTTATTTGGATTAAGGACGCGTCAACAGTTAGGTCATAATGCACCACTCTAGCCTAAGGGGGGTGGGGAGGAGGGGCCCATGCTGGTCAGAACCAGCCACGGGTAAGGGGAGGAAGGGGGGTTTCTCACGTCGCGGTCGTCATCGTCTTTGTCATCGTTCGTTGTGTCATTGTCATCGTCGCCGGGGGGTCGTCAAGGGAAGGGGGCAAGGTCCCCGACGACGATTGCCAGAGCTCGCCTCTAGTTTCGGGGAGTAAGATACTCTGCTCTTCTAGCTGATGTTAGCGAGGTGGACTTTTTCTCTTGAATCGCCTTTTACGATTAGCAGAGCCATGCTCTGGACCAATTCTACCCCGGGCCCAGACGGGGGCTGGATTTTTGGATTCATTTTGGATTCATTCATTATGTTTAAGAGAGCGTCAACCGTTAGGTCGTAGTACGCCACTCTAACCTAGGAGGTATGGAGAGGAAAGGGGGGTTCTCACGTCGAAGTAGTCATCGTCTTTGTCATCGTTTGTGGTGTCATTGTCGTAGTAGTCGGGAAGTGTTGGTTGGGAATCAAAGAAATGGGTAGGTGTCCCCAAGGATTATTTTTTTTGTTTATTTGGATTAAGGCTATTGTACCACCTCTGGCCGATAATTTGAAAGTCGAAGAAACATGTCTGAAAAGTTTGCTGAATGAATGAAGGCCTTTAAAATAACACAAAAAAATTGTGAATTTTTTTGGGCGGGACATAACCTCACTTTTGGAAATTATATTCAGATTTTTGGACAAAAGTGTAATATACAAGACAGACTAGTTCAAAATTAAATTTTGAGAATCGTTTTTCTGGACATAGTTTCTAAACACCTTTAGCCATTACTTGACTATAGCTTTTTTTTTTTTGGTTTATTTGGATTAAGGACGCGTCAACCGTTAGGTCATAATGCACCACTCTAACCTAGGGGGGGGGGGGGGGGAAGCCCATGCTGGTCAGAACCAGCCACAGGTAAGGAGAGGAAGGGGAGTTTCTCACGTCGCGGTCGTCATTGTTTTTGTCATCGTTCGTTGTGTCATTGTCATCGTCGCCGGGGGGTCGTCAAGGGAAGGGGCCAAGGTCCCCGACGACGATTGCCAGAGCTCGCCTCTAGTTTCGGGGAGTAATATTATACACTTATTACTAGCTGATGTTAGCGAGGTGGACTTTTCCTCTTTCTTCACCTTTTACGATAAGCAGAGCCATGCTCTGGGCCGAATGCTACCCCGGGTCAAGAAGCTGCAATTGTTTTGAAATGTGTGGAGGTGAAACCCAAGTGGCACTGGGCACTTACTGTGAGCTTTAGAGCCAGCTGGAAATGTTTCTCCTTGAGTACGACCTGGATCTGTCGACTGAGCGGCACTGCAAGAAGGCACCACACATGACTGACAGACGCCGCGTACACTAGACCTTGCTGGCACCGAGTTATCAGCCTCGCCTTGGAGAGTGGAAGAGCTTGGATGTAAAGGCTGGGTTCGATGCATCGCACCTCCACACTCTCAGTCAGAAGAGCAATTAGGTACGGCTCATCGTATGCTGAAACATACACCCATTGGCATGATGAATGTTGATGAATGATCAACCTTTTGACTAGTAGTAATAGATAACCACATCAACTTGTTTCTGATGTACAGTAGGCCTACTAAGATGTGAGGATACCATCAACATTGGGACTTGGGTGACCAAACACAGAACTACGACGACGTGAGATACTAGGACACTTCCACTGTTTAGGTCTCTTATTGCGCCGCCTGTGATATTGTAAGTTAATGAAATGAGTTAAAGGCGTGTTTTATGATTAGCCTATATTGATTTCTAAGATTATAAAATAAAATAATATTGTAGAGATAGTAGTTACAGCAAAAGAAAAATTATTTATTTGAATAAGAAATGAAATGTGTTTCATGTGAATTAAATTTTGTTAAATAAATTACCGTACTTTGAATGAGAAATTTAAAAGTTTGTTGCCATTATATTAATGATAAGACATTCTTCATATGATTGGTAGAGATCAAATTGCGTGCGCAAGACATCAAATTAGATACCATAAGATTGGGTGACTTTGGGCCACTTTGGTCCTTCAGCTGTCAATTGCTCGGTCAGGATAACTGATGGGAAGTTCAAATTTTCAGTGAATTTTTGTCTGAGGGCTTATATCAGTTCAGTGTTACCAAATTTTCAGTGACTCAATTAGCCATCATCAAAAAATAAAAAGAGGGTGGCAAAGGACAGACCATCACTTGGAGTGACTTTGGGCACAGTGTTAAAATACAGCTCAAATATAATGAAAGTCACTTTATTACAAAACACATGATCATGGATTAGATTAAAAAATGACTATTTTTTTCCATTTTCCTTGATCCATAGTTTAAACTAAGGTTATATTTAATAATTATTATTGCAATCTGTTAAATTATAGGTACCTTCGTATTTAGGCCTAGATCTTGTAACATTTAACTTTTACATTTTCAGAATGTGCAATATATTTTTATTTTTGGCACTCTGTGGAGTCTGTAATTAGCCTTCCACATGCTGATAAGGTTTGCCAAGGTGGGTTTATTTTTCCTGTCAACAATGCAAAATAATAGGTGATTTTGTCATTAATCGACGACGACGTGAGAAACTAGGGCGCTTCAACCGGTTAGGTCATATTGCCCTGTGAATGAAAGTACTATTGTTTTTTTGTTTTTTAATTTTTTATTTGGATTAAGGGCGCGTCAACCGTTAGGTCATAATGCACCACTCAAACCTGGGGGGGGGGGGGAGGAGGAGCCCATGCTGGTCAGAACCAGCCACGGGTCAGGAGTCACTGTCGTCATCGTCGTCGAGGGGTCATCAAGGGAAGGGGGCAAGGTCCCCGACGACGATTGCCAGAGTTCGCCTCTAGATTCGGGGAGTAATATACTACCCTTCTTACTAGCTGATGTTTGAGAGGTGGACTTTTTCTCTTGAATCGCCTTTTACGATTAGCAGAGCCATGCTCTGGGCCAATATTAAAAAATAATATTATAACTAATATTATAACCAATGAGGGATCAGTCAGGTGCATAGGCCTAAACATGTTTTTGTGCATTTTATCTTCTCCCATAGATGAACGACGTAATGAGCTTAACGCCATACAGACTAGAAATCATAATAAGCCCTATGCAAATGATATATTCTAGTCAGGCCTATCTACTGTACGTGAAATATGTAATGTATTGCAATAGCTGTCGCAGCTAAATAAAGAATTATTATTATTATTATTATTATTATTATTATTATTATTATTATTATTATTAGCCTTCATAGAGAAAGCTCTATTACATAGCTCATCATTTTTAGATGAGAAATTAAATTACTAATAATATTGAATTAGGTACTAAAAGATTGAATAACACCGGAAGGTCTAAATAGCTATGAGAGTTATTTACATAGTGCCTACAATTCAATTTTTGTCCTAATTCTCCAATGGGACATGATGAAGAAAGAAAAGAACTTTAACTAAGTCCTACGACAACGCGAGAAACTAGGGCGCTTCAACCAGTTAGGTTAGGTATATTGCGCCGCCTGTGATATTGCAAGTTAATGAACTGTGTTTAGGACCTACGGTGTGTTTGATGATTATATTATATTTCAAGTTTAAGAAAAGAAAAAGATGGAGATGATACTAACACCAACAGCAAAAGAAAAATTATTTATTTGAATAAAAAATGAAACATGTGTTTGATGTGAAAAAAGAAGCATTTCTTTACTGGTTGACTAGATATAAATAGCCTATAGACTATAGTACGATGGAATAATACCTAAGTCAAATGTTGTAATGTGAGAAGGAGTTACTCTAAGGTACCAGGTACGTTACCTAGAGCCACTGGCACCTCGGACCAGTTTAATCCGTACTTGTGAATAAGAGACCCTTGCGTTGTCATGAACACAGATTTCATGTCTTTGCCAAGAGCAAACGTGTTGTCCGTGAGCTTGGTTATGCTGGGTTCGGGATGTTTGTCCGTCGGGAAGAGATCCTGCTTCTTGCCCGACAACTCCAGGAGACAATAGTCCCCCTTGAACCCCACAACTAGCGTTTCCTCGCACCACGCCAACGCTTTCGGAATGTCATTGACGACCAAGTCCTCGCGGAGTTCCAGAAAGTCGGCGTTCTTCCAGTAGAACAGTTGGAGTTTTCTCTTCACAGCAACGCACATTCGTACAGTGACTGATGTTTCGCCAGTGAGCGACTTGTATTTCTAAATAATCACAGAACATAGGCGTAAGTTATTGTAAATTCTTAACTACATACTAGGCCTAGGTTTATTTAATTTGTGTACAAGATCTTTAGAAGCAAACAAGAGCAAAAGAGTCACATCACAGCTCAGATAGGACTCGCTCAATTTTTATTTCTCCAGGGCTGTGAGTTAGGCGCCGCATGCACACAGGTCAACTCGCTAGACTAGACCTATTTTGCTTTTTTACACCAACAAAACAAAGGGTTTAAATGAAGAAGCGGTTATAAACATTTAGGGCAGAACTAGCAAAATCAGACAAGTTTGAAACTGAAAGATTTGAAGCTTTTAATTTTAGACCTCTGTTAGTAGGCCCTACCATAGGGACTTATTAAAATATGTAATTCTAATTATAAAATTATGTATTTGTGAGTTGTGTCAACAAATATGTCACAACAACACAACAACAATGTCAACAACAGACAAAAGTTTCAGAATTTTATCTTAGATGATGCCAACTTAGCAATAATGATACAAAGTTTTGCAGAGATTCATCGTAGGCTACGGCCAGAGTTGGGGAAGTTACCCAAAAATAGCATCTTTTTAAACGTTAAGTTAGTTGACTTTAAAAGTAATTAGTTAAAGTTAAAGTTAGTCCAAAAATAAAGTAACTGGAAAGTTAAGTTACCATAAAAAGTAACTTGTAAAAGTTGGTTTTACGGCGTTTGCGGCAGAAATACTAATTTAATGAAAAATAAAAAACTACAGGAAACTCATAAACTAAAAAAAAATCAATATGAAATAGGTACCGGTAATGTATTGATGACTCTTACTTTATTGTAAATTTACTTACATTGACTGTAAACAGGCCACTTCCACTATATTGCTTCTACAACTTAGATTCAACTTTTATAAACATCTGAATGGAGCGGGCACAACGCTTTATGACCTCACATGAAATGGAAACTCGGGCTGCGAATTTGCGATTAAAACAAAAATGTCACCAAAATAAACAATCTCGTTGCCGCACCTGATGCTAGGATGACCAATGTCTAGCCCTACTACAATACGTAGGGATAGGGGGTTGCCGTCCCTACCGGACGGCTGATGCAAGATTTTCTCGGAAACGAGGCTTTGGACAAGAATTCCTCTTACAAAAACATTTCATTATTGGGAAAACCGGATCTCGAGATGTATCCTGATGAATGTAATGTATATTTTGACAAAGTAGGCCTACATGTTGCTAAACAAAAGTAACTTTCAACTTAACGTTTATTGAAAGTTACCGAAAATAACAATCAGTTAAGCCTACTTTAAAAAGTTGACGATTTTGAAAAAGTAACTCGTTACCCTAACAGTTACTAAAAAAATAACGCGTTACCGCTAACGCGTTACTTTCGTTAAGTTACTCCCCAACTCTGGCTACGGCAATGGATCTGATTTAAAGATCACAGATGATGAACCCCCAGACTACTCTAGGTAGGCTCTACTTCTCCAAGTCAAGTAGGTCGGGCCTATGGCCGATATAACTATATAAACCTAGAGGTTACATTAAATTAGGCCTACCTACTTATAGCTAGGACCTACCAACTCACTGATTACTGACAATTAGGCTAGCTTTAGAATGATGATCTTCATGCCCAGACAAATAAATGCTATCCAAGTAGGACACAGGCTTATGTTCCTCACCTTAATGTCCAAAGCGAAAAGTGTAGCTCCTCTAGTTTTTTGCACAACTGAGATTGGGGGAAAGTTAATTACTGACATATCATGGACAGTAATGACATTATCAGACAAGCTGATTAGGATCTGGTAGTCAGGCACAACCTCAAGTTGTTGAATTGGCTTTTTACTGAAGTTCTTGTTGTAACGTAATAACTGCACATCGTGTTTCTGGTCAATATTTCGGCAGGCAACACTGTACATCAACAAGTGGCCCTGTCGAGTACCCACTAGCAAGTTGTTATCTGAAGAGAAACGCATTTTTTTGTTTATTTGGATTCATTTTTTCATTTCATTTTTAGTTTAAGCTTTATTTATTTCATTTTACAGCAAAACATTACAATATTATAAGGAAAACATATTTAACACATTTAAAGAAAATACAATAGGTAATATGTACCAACAAAAATAAGAATTCTAAGAAAATGAACGGCCTGTGCGTAAGGGCTTCTTACTTTAAATAATTAGAAAAACAACAAACAGCTCAGATGGCAAAAGGTACTAGAGATAAATAAGGCACACAATAATATATGATTAAATAACAAGAAATTTATAAGATTAATTCAAAAATTTTGTAATTGAACATTTAAAAACACAATAGGCCTATAACACAATGATTATGATTAACACATTATTAAAGTTAATAATATCAAAAATAGTGTGGACAATGTATAGAGCAATTAATAATTACATAACATTATTGTAGGCCTAGATAAAATAAAAAAGTGCAATTAAGGGTGTACCTATTTGTTTTTTTTGTTTTTTTATATATATTTGGATTAAGGACGCGTCAACCGTTAGGTTATAATGCACCACTCTAGCCTAAGGGGGGGAGGGGGGGGGAGGGGCCCATGCTGGTCAGAACCAGCCACAGGTAAGGGGAGGAAGGGGGGTTTCTCACGTTGCGGTCGTCGTTCGTTCTTTGTCATCGTTCGTTGTCTCATTGTCATCGTCGCCGGGGGGTCGTCAAGGGAAGGGGGCAAGGTCCCCGACGACGATTGCCAGAGCCCGCCTCTAGTTTCGGGGAGTGAGATATTCCGCTCTTTCTAGCTGATGTTTGCGAGGTGGACTTTTTCTCTTGAATCGCCTTTTACGATTAGCAGTGCCATGCTCTGGGCCAATTCTACCCCGGCCCCGGGCCCAATTAAGGACGCGTCAACCGTGAGGTCATAATGCAGGTCACTCTAGCCTAGGGGTTATGGGGAGGAGGGACTCAGTTGGTCAGAACCAGCCACGGGTTATACCTGAGTTTAAACCCTATTGTTACTGTACCGTGTAGGATGTTTTAACGACGCTTAATCAGTAAATGGTATTTAGGTAAGTTTTAGTTTATTTGGATTACGGGCACGTCAACCGTGCGGCCATAATGCGCCACTCTAGCCTAGGGGATGTAGGGAGGAAAATCCGGTGCTGCTGGTTGTAGGGGAGGAATGGGGGGAGGGGTTCTCAAGTCGTGGTTGTCATCGTTTTTGTCATTGTTTGTGTTGTCATGGTCGTCGTCGGAGCTGCGTCGACGACTACCAGAGCTTGCCTCTAGTTTCGAGGAGTAATAATCATACTCTAGTAGGCCGAAGACGAGGAAGTGAGAAACTAGGGTGCTTCAACCGGTTAGGTCATATTGCGCCGCCTGTGATAGTGAAAGTTGATGAGATGATTTCTCGATTTGTTTAGTCGGGAAACACTCCCGTAGGTGTAATTGATATTATTTACTACAATTCAGAAATTAAATAAGTCCGCCCCAACCGGGTTTTGGTTTATTTGGATTAAGGACGCGTCAACCGTTAGGTCATAATGCACCACTCTAGCCTAAGGGGGGGGGGGGGGGGGCCATGCTGGTCAGAACCAGCCATGGGTAAGGAAAGGAAGGGGGGTTTCTCACGTCGCGGTCGTCATCGTCTTTGTCATCGTTCGTTATGTCATTGTCATCGTCGCCGGGGGGTCGTCAAGGGAAAGGGGCAAGGTCCCAGACGACGATTGCCAGAGCTCGCCTCTAGCTTCGAGGAGTCATAAACTCCCCTCTCACTAGCTGATGTTTGCAAGGTGGACTTTTTCTCTTGAATCGCCTTGTACGATTAGCAGAGCCATGCTCTGGGCCAATTCTACCCCGGGCCCAGACGGGGGTAGGCCTAGCCCGAGGCCTATCGTGTGCATTGGTCAATGGGCATAAGAAAGAGAGTGAGGGATTATGGAAGCTGAGGGATATAGAAGAGTGGAAGATGAAGAAGAAACCAGCCACAGACTAACAGTCAACAGCAGAGGAAGAAGATACGATATTACCCCTAGGCTAGGCATAGACTAAAATGGTAAAGGCCAACCTTAGATAGGGCGTTCCCTTTCGGGCCTTTCATCTGTCATGTGGTTTGACGTCAGACAATACCCTAACCTTGAAAGACTGACAAGGCAAAATGCAAGTGAAAACTCCCCAAGCCCAAGCCCCAAACAAACAGGCCTATAGTTAAAAACTCAAAGATATAGGACAGCTACGGGACTTACCGTATGCTGCTATAGACTCTATTTGTACAGTAAGTTTAAGCAATTGCGATGATTCATAGGCATCGTGCATTTTCTAGCCAAACGTAGGCTAGGCCCTAGAGCCTAGGGCTAGCCAGGCCTAGACACTATAAACAAATACGGTAGAGGTTAAGTAATATATTTTACTTCATATTTTCACATATAGTTAAAACACTACTAACAGTATTTAGGCACTACGTCTAAAATTACAAAATCTAGTAAAACTTTACAATATCGCTGTCAGATTGCCACCATATGCAAAATCTCCAGTGTGTCCAACCATGAAAAGAAATCACAACAAATATTAGGAACAGATGCACCAACATAACTTATCTACACCAGAAAGCGCGCATTCTTTATTTGAATATCGATACTATTCCCAGTAGGTTCAAAGCTAGATACTAGATGGTGCGGTCATCGGTGTTACGAAAATGACTGCTTTGAAAATAAATTGATTGTTACGTTTTTTATTTGTCTGCAAACCAAAAGTGCAATATTTATGGAAAAATTAAAACATTTTATTGGATTCTATATAATAATATAATATCTAGACGAATGTATTGTTATGTGAGTCAGTGAATATGCTAAAATTTGTAAGGTGATGTACCGGTATATGCTAATAAAAATAAATTGAAAATTTGATCTCATTTACAAAATTAACAGAAGCTATCAGCTACAAACACATTAGAAATGACGACGACGTGAGAAACTAGGGCGCTTCAACCGGTTAGGTCAATGACATAATATACTACGCAAAGCTTATGTACGTCATTGGGTTAGGTCATATTGCGCCGCCTGTGATAATGAAAGTTGATGAGATAAGTTAATGGTGTGTTTGATGATTATATTGTATAAATAACAAAATAAAATTATGAAGATGACAGTAATAGCAAAACAAAAGTTATGTATGTGAAAAATATGTGTGTATGTTAAGTATTTATGTTGTTTGTGTGATTTTGATTTTTTTTTTTGGGGATTAAGGACGCGTCAACCGTTAGGCCATAATGCACCACTCTAGCCTAAGGGTGGGGGGGGAGGAGGCGCCCATGCTGGTCAGAACCAGTCACGGGTAAGGGGAGGAAGGGGGGTTTCTCACGTCGCGGTCGTCATCGTCTTTGTCATCGTTCGTTGTGTCATTGTCATCGTCACCGGGGGGTCGTCAAGGGAAGGGGGCAAAGTCCCCGAAAACGATTGCTAGAGCTCGCCTCTAGGTTCGGGGAGTAATATACTCCACGCTTACTAGCTGATGTTTGCGAGGTGGACTTTTTCTCTTGAATCGCCTTTTACGATTAGCAGAGCCATGCTCTGGGCCAATTCTACCCCGGGCCCAGACGGGGTTGAGAAATTTAGAAAGTTTGTCGCCGTTATCACATGATAGAAGTTCTTCATATGCTTGGAAGAGATCAAATTGCTTGTGCAGGGCATAAAAAGCTTTCTGTTGGCCTATCCCCTTTCCTTCAGTCCATTTTGTAGGAGCAAGAGCTAGTTAGACGGACTAGCTCGTACGAAATGTATCCCAATGCGCCACTCTATTTTAAAAAAAAAAAATTGGTTTATTTGGTTTATTTGGATTAAGGACGCGTCAACCGTTAGATCATAATGCACCACTCTAGCCTAGGGGGGGGGGGGGAGGAGGGGCCCATGCTGGTCAGAACCAGCCACGGGTAAGGGGAGGAAAGGGGGGTTCTCACGTCGCGGTCGTCATTGTCGTCGTCATCGTTCGTGGTGTCATTGTCGTCATCGAGGGGTCGTCAAGGGAAGGGGGCAAGGTCCCCGATGACGATTGCCAGAGCTCGCCTCTATTTTCGGGGAGTAAAATACTACCCCTCTTACTAGCTGATGTTTGCGAGGTGGACTTTTTCTCTTAAATCGCCTTTTACGATTAGCAGAGCCATGCTCTGGGCCAATTCTACCCCGGGCCCAGTTGGGGACATCTTCTTCTTCATCGGTCGTTGTCATTGTCATAGTCGTCCGGGAAGTCGTCAAGGGAAGGGGGAGGTGTCCCCGATGACGATTGCCAGAGCTCGCCTCTAGTTTCGGGGAGTTATATAATCCCCTCTTATACTAGCTGATGTTTGCGAGGTGGACTTTTTCTCTTGGATCGCCTTTTACGATTAGCAGAGCCATGCATGCTCTGTATCTATGCTCTGGGCCAATTCTACCCGGACGAATTTTATTAGTTCGTGTGGGCTTCATACTATATTTAGATGTTGTAGATTGTCGAATAAATCAGAAATGAGGATGTCACCTCTCACCATATACCCAGCGAGCATTAACAAATCGTCATCCAATCATCAATCATTTTCAAATGACTCATCACACATGCATGCACGATGCAAACGTGTCTCCTTTGGTAGACGTGATATCAGTGGTTTTAATTACATTACGAACCTAAATAAACGCTATGCAAAGAGAGACACATGTCACATTGATATGATAGCACCCACCTGGATGAGATAAACATGTAGGCGCATTCCTTATCTAATCAACGCTTTGCTTGATCGGACGAAACTAAACTGAACGGCCCCGACAGAACACGATTCCAATTAGATAATCGGACGGCAGGACTTCGAATCGATTTTATTCAAACATAAATTTATATAATTTTAACTGTTTGTTATCAATATCTTTCACAAGAAAATGTATAAAAAGTACGAGTCACCTTTACAAGCTAATCAGGAGAAACATAGTAAAAGATAAGATAGTTGTATAAAATAGATTTATTTTGATTTAACTAGAGCATGATTCTGATAGTAGGAACAAAACAAATTAAGATTACGACAGATTTAAGCTATGGGTTTAAGGTATAAGCATGGTTTTTAAGAAAATTCCTGTTTTCTCGGCCGACTGACACCACATTTAATTAAGTTTATTTGGATAAAGGCGCGTCAACCGTTAGGTTATATAATACGACACTTTAGCCTAGGGGCCATGGGGAGGAAAATCCCATGCTGGTCACAATTATTCACAACCAGACACGGGTAAGGGGAGAATTGGGGGATTCTCATCAAGTCGCGGTGGTCATAGTATTAATTGTCATCGTTCGTGTTGTCATGGTCGTCGTCATCGTCGGGGGGGGGTCGTCAAGGGAAGGGGGATAGTTCCCCGCCCGACGACGAACGCCAAAGCTCGCCTCTAGTTTCGGGGAGTACTATAATCTTTTACTTATGCCAGCTGATTTTTGAGAGACAGACTTTTTCTCTCTCCTCGCTTTTTACGATTAGCTGTTAGCGGAGAGCCATGCTCTTAGCCCAATTCTTCACGGCCTCTTGAGTGGGGTGTTGGTCGGAGCTTCTCCAGTTCCTGTATGGCAACCTGTGCACTGCATCACACAGGTTATTAAAGGGGCTATTACCCATTCTCATTGTTTTTTCCACTGATCTATTATCATAATATTACACTGAAATGGCCGTTTAAAACATTATATGGTGTAACTGTGATGTTACTCTAATTTTAAGCTTTTTGATCCTTGATTCCTTCCTTAGTTATTTTTCGAAAATTTGGGTTTTTGTGAATTTCTTAAATCGTCTTTAACCTGCGCTTCTTTTTAAATCCTGCACATTGATACTAGATTTTTGGTTTATTTGGATTAAGGACGAATCAACCGTTAGGTCATACTGCACCACTCTAGTTTGGTTTATTTGGATTAAGGACGCGTCAACCGTTAGGTCATAATGCACCACTCTAGCCTAAGGGGGGTGGGGGAGGAGGGGCCCATGCTGGTCAGAACCAGCCACGGGTAAGGGGAGGAAGGGGGTTTCTCACGTCGCGGTCGTCATCGTCTTTGTCATCGTTCGTTGTGTCATTGTCATCGTCGCCGCGGGGTCGTCAAGGGAAGGGGGCAAGGTCCCCGACGACGATTGCCAGAGCTCGCCTCTAGTTTCGGGGAGTAAAATACTACCCTTCATACTAGCTGATGTTTGCGAGGTGGACTTTTTCTCTTGAATCGCCTTTTACGATTAGCAGAGCCATGCTCTGGGCCAATTCTACCCCGGGCCCAGACGGGGGATAGATACTAGAGCATCGTACCAATCTAAAATGGCCCTATATAACATAGTGTCTTGAAACTATCTATATGCACAAAATACACTCAAACATGCAAAAACATGCATTCCGAAATCACACTCCTTGGTAATCAGCATATTTTGACCGAAAGGCTTGCCCTAATCACAAAAATCAACTACGACGACGAGAGAAACTAGGGCGCTTCAACCGGTTAGGTCATATTGTCATATTATTATTTAAATTGGTGAGATGAGTTAATGGTGTGTTTGACGATTAGATTGTTTTCTAATTTTATATGTAACAAATAAATTAATAAAATGATGATGATGATGATAGTAATATCAAAACAAGTTATTTATGTAAATGAAAAATAAAGAAATTAAAGAAATGTGTATGATGTGGATTAAATCAACATCTAGTGGATCAATTATTTTCACGATTGATGAACAAAGTAGAATTCGATATATTTTGGGCATTGACTTTAACAGTGAAATTGTCATCGTTAAAAATAATCGACGACGACGTGCGAAATTAGGGCGCTTCAACCAGTTATAGGTCATATTGCGTCGCCTGTGATATTGTCAGTTGATGAGATGAATTAATGGTGAGTTTACTGATTAGTGATTATATTTTTTTGGTTTATTTGGATTAAGGACGCGTCAACCGTTAGGTCATAATGCACCACTCTAACCTAAGGGGGGGGGGGCATGCTGGTCAGAACCAGCCACCACGGGTAAAAGGGGAGGAAAGGGGGTCTTCGTCATCATCGTCGAGGGATCGTCCAGGGAAGGGGGCAAGGTCCCAGACGACGATTGCCAGAGCTCGCCTCTATTTTCGGAGAGAAAAATATTACTTTTCATACTAGCTGATGTTTGCGAGGTGGACTTTTTCTCTTGAATCGCCTTTTACGATTAGCAGATCCATGCTCTGGGCCAATTCTACCCCGGGCCCAGACTTAGACAAGAGCGTATTGTGAGTTATTCGTGAAATCATAATCACGACCATCGCTCGTGTGTGCCCGACAATGTATCTTTGCACCTCGCCTGTGGTTTATCCGCGGTTAGATGGCCCTTGCTCAGAGCGCGACCAGTGTACACTGCACAATCACACGCCATAGATAAGACAACGTCACCTAGGTTACTTCATCAAACTAGATTATGATACAACCGCGATAGCTTTATTTCCAATCGAACTGATTAGTAACGAAATCAGTTCGATTTTCCACCTCCTCTGTACAACACGGAGACGATATCCGCCGCGAAAATATTCATTTTAATCAGTTTCTTGTTTTGTTTTTCAAAGTCACGTACAACATAAGGGTTCTTTCGAATGGAACAGAAGCTAAGACCACTAAAAAATATATTTACGGAAAAATCATCGCAGCATTTATCAAACGTATTTTTACGCGGAGTAAATGCTTTGAGTTGATTTGTTTGAACTTCGTGTTGAAGAGCTTTGATTTTATGTTCGTCGAGCTTTGAGTTTTGAAAGTTTGCCGCGACAATGTGTAGCGCGTATGACGACTGTTATGCGGACGCTCCGTGGCAAATGATGCCACCGGACTACATCAACGGCGATGAGGATTACAGGTGAGCCTAACAGTAACAGTACAACCATGGTACAACTTTGATTATTTTTATTTATTAAGGACGCGTCAAAATAACCAAGGTCAGAAATCACGACGACGTGAGAAACTAGGGCGCTTCAACCGGCTAGGTCATATTGCGCCACCTGTGAAATTGAAAGTTGATGAGATGAGTTAATGGTGTATTTGATGATTAGATTGTTTTCTAAGTGTATATATTCAACAAAAAATGATGATGATGAACGTAATAGCAAAACAAAAGTTATTTATGTGAATGAAAAATAAATAATTAAAAATAAATGTGTATGATGTATGAAAATTACTTTGGATTACACCAGACTACATCAACGGTGAGGAGGATTACAGTTTTTTCTTTGTTTATTTGGATTAAGGACGCTTTTTTTTGGTTTATTTGGATTAAGGACGCGTCAACCGTTGGTCATAATGCACCACTCTAATCAAGGGAGGGGGGGAGGAGGGACCCACGCTGGTCAGAACCATGGCCACGGGAAAGGGGAGGAATGGGGTGGGTTCTCACGTCGCGGTCGTCATCGTCTTTATCATCGTCCGTTGAGTCATTGTCATCGTAGTCTGGGAGGTCGTCAAGGGAAGGGGAGGTGTCCCCGACGACGATTGCCAGAGCTCGCCTCTAGTTTCCGGGAGTAATAATATACTCACCTCTTATACTAGCTGATGTTATAGCGAGATGGACTTTTTTTCTCTTGAATCGCATTGTACGATTAGCAGGAACCAATTCTACCCCGGGCCCAGACGGTAGGTAGCGAATTGTTTATTTAGTTTCTCTGGATTTTTTTTTATAGATTACTTGGATTAAGGGCCCGTCAACCGTTAGGCCATAATTCGCCACTCTATATGCCTAGGGGATATGGGGAGGAAAGTCCCCTGGTCAGGTGTCCTCACATCGTGGTCGTCGTCGCCGGGGTGGTTGTCAAGGAAAGGGGGAGAGGTCCTTGACGACGACCACCAGAGCTCACGTCTTTTTTCGGGAGGAAAATACTGATGTTTGCGATGGTCTGTGTCTCCTTTCTTGCCTTTTACAATCGGCAGAGAAATATCCTATAGACCATTCCATCTCGTGCCCTTATCGGGGGGAGGGGGAGGGGGGAGTGGATTAAAATTAGAACTGCACTAAATATTTGTCAATAAGAGAGATAAATCCCAAATCATCGGCATTTTATGCTCTGGCCACATAACCTATACATACTTTAGACATCTTCACAACACAATATTAAATGATTTCCTTCCCCTCTTTTTCCGCTGCTTAATCTTTACGAGTATAACAATTTTTTCCGTTTTCCTGATATATTTTTATTTACTGCTATAAGTAGGTCTCCATTATCTCGATACGTTTGGCCAAATATAGCTTCAAACAGATGTGTGAAGGGTTCATTCTGCCAAAGGGGTGTGAAACCGTTTGAAAAGTTTGTATAGCGAAGGTAATGCTAATATTGTGTGCAGCGGAAGAAAGGATTGAGTGTGGGTGGTGTGCCTATTCAACGTCGGGCGTGAAAGACTGCAAAATGGTATTTTGTAAACATTTTGAAATCTTTCTTCAATAATGGATCAATAACTTGTCACAAACTTCCGAGGTAGCAAAATGTCAAACAACAAACCGAACGAAACAACGAAACGAAATACCCGTAACTGACGGCAGCGCAAAACATCTGACAAGTTTGAGCGTCGTAATAAATAGTACATCTCATAGTCAAGACACGAAACGTAACGCAAAGTTAGAAGACATGAGAAACAAGGTCGCTTCGACTGGTTAGGTCATATTGCGCCGTAGGGATATTGCAAGGTATTAAATAAAGTTTATTTGATTTTAAAAAAAAATAATAATTAGGGGCACGCCAAGTGTTATTATTAATTATGCGCCAGTGCCACTGTAATCTGGGGATATGGGAAGGATTTTTTTGTTTATTTTGATTAAGGGCGTGTCAACCGTTAGGTCATAATGCGCCACCTTAGCCTAGGGGATGTGGGGTGGAGGGGCCCATGCTGGTCAGAACCAGCCACGGGCGGAGGAGAGGGAGGAGTTTCTCACAGCGCCGGCCAGAGCTTGCCTCTATATTCGTAATTTTTGTCAAGTCATACGTTCACACGTTCTAGGTTTTTTTTTTTTTTTTTTTTTGGTTTATTTGGATTAAGGACGCGTTAACCGTTAGGTCATAATGCACCACTCTAGCCTAAGGGGGGGGGGAGGAGGGACCCATGCTGGTCAGAACCAGCCACGGGTAAGGGGAGGAAAGGCGTGGTTCTCACGTCGCGGTCGTCATTGTCTTTGTCATCGTTCGTTGTGTCATTGTCATCGTCGCCGGGGGATCGTCAAGGGAAGGGGGCAAGGTCCCCGACGACGATTGCCAGAGCTCGCCTCTAGTTTCGGGGAGTAAGATATTCCGCTCTTTCTAGCTGATGTTTGCGAGGTGGACTTTTTCTCTTGAATCGCCTTTTACGATTAGCAGAGCCATGCTCTGGGCCAATTCTACCCCGGGCCCAGACGGGGTTCCCAGTAGGTTCAAAGCTAGATAGATAGATAGATAGATGTCAAAAAGGCCCATGCTGGTCAAAATATACCCTAATTTGTTTTCAGTTTATTTGGACTAACGGCGCGTAAAGTGATAGGTCAGTATTATGCTCCACTCCAGCCTAGGAGATATATCAGGAGTTTTTTTTAATTTATTTTTATTTAAAGGGCGCATCAACAGTTAGGTCATAATGCACAACTCTAACCTAGGGGATATGGGGAGGAGGGTTTTGGTTTATTTTGATTAAGGACGCGTCAACCGTTAGGTCATAATGCACCACTCTAGCCTAGGGGATATCGGGAAGAGGGGCCCATGCTGGTCAGAACCAGCCAAGGGTATTTTTTCACTTGAATCGCCTTTTACGATTAGCAGAGCTATGCTCTGGGCCAATTCTACCCCGGGTCCAGACGGGGATGGGCCCATGCTGTCAGAAACAGCCACGGATAAGGGGAGGAAAGGGGGGTTCTCACATCACGGTCGTCTTTGTTTTCGTCATCGTTCGTGGTGTCTTTTTTTTGGTTTATTTGGATTAAGGACGCGTCAACCGTTAGGTCATAATGCACCACTCTAGCCAGGGGTGGGGAGGAGGGGCCCATGCTGGTCAGAACCAGCCACGGGTAAGGGGAGGAAGGGGGGTTTCACACGTCGTGGTCGTCGTTGTCTTTGTCATCGTTCGTTGTGTCATTGTCATCGTAGTCGGGGAGGTCGTCAAGGGAAGGGGGCAAGGTCCCCGACAACGATTGCCAGAGCTCGCCTCTAGATTCAGGGGTTCTTATAGCTAATGTTTGCGAGGTGGACTTTTTCTCTTGAATCGCCGGGGGGTCGTCAAGGGAAGTAATTTTTTAGTTTTAAGATTGTTTAGATTTTGGGCACATAACGACGACGACGTGAGAAACTAGGGCGCTTCAACCGGTAAGGTCATATTGCGCCGCCTGTGAATGAAAGTAAATGAGAAGAGTTAATGCAGGTATGTTTGATGATTAGATTGTTTTCTAAGTGTATAAATAAAAAAATAAATTGAAGATGAAGAAAGTTATAGCAAAATAAAAAAGTTATGTATGTAAATGAAAATAAAGAAAATAAATAAATGTGTATGAAGTTAATTAAAGTTGTTAAATAGATTACTTTGGATGAGAAATATTGGAAAGCTTGTCGCCGTTATCATATGATAGAAGTTCTTCATATGATTGGGAGAGATCAAATTGCATGCGCAAGGCATCATATTTGGTACATTCTGCTAGCATATGATGTACGGTTAAAGGTACATCACATGTGTCACATATGGGAATAACCTTCTCTTGGTTAAGAGATATCCGTGTGTTAGGCGTGTGTGCCCTATACGAAGTCTAGACAATACCACCTCTTCTCTACGTGAGAGTCGAGACGTAGGTGGACGAATTTTGTTAGTCAATGTAGGCATCACACTACGCAATTTGTTATTTTGCAACACATCCCAAGATGTTTGTCGCAAATCCAACAATCTTTGCTTGTATCCACTCTTGACATCTGGAACGGGAACTAGATTGAAATCAACGTCGCGACGCTGGGAAGCTTCCTTAGCAGCCCTATCAGCGTGTTCATTTCCCTCTATGCCCACGTGTCCAGGTATCCAGCAAAACTCTATTATATAACCCTTAGAGGTTAGTTTTTCTAAATAGAATTGGATGTCTTGTACCAAATGATGACTTGAATACATGAGTTCTATAGTTCGAAGTGAAGGTATTCTCCACGACAGCGTAGAACGTATTTAAGAGCTTCACGGATGGCGAATAACTCTGCAGTGAAAACTGAACACACGTCGCTTAGCCTGAAACGTTCAGTTAAGGTGGAGCAATAAAAAGCACTTCCAACCTTGTTGTCAATTTTGGAGCCATCTGTGAATACCAAAGTAAACCTTTGATTTTGAATTGAGCTCGATATTGGTTTCAAGATAACAACTTTGTCAACACTATTCACGGTATAAGTAAGCGTGGATCTTGCACCCAGAGGAAGTCTTGATCTAGCACAGATAATGTTGATGTGATAATGTTTGTTGTTTTGTAAAAATATTCTCTTTCATACACAAATGCGAATGTGATATTATTCTTTTTACCGCGCATTCATACTACCCCCACCACTATACAAAGCATTTGAGACACTCTGGCGAGGAGAATCCCATGCTGGTCAGACCAGCCACGTGGGTAAGGGGTGGAATGGGGGGTTCTAACGTCGCGGTCTTCGTCGTCTTTGTCATCGTCTGTGTTGCCATAGTCGTCGTCGTCGTCGTCGTCGGGAAGGTCGTCATTGGAAGTGGGAGGGGTCCCCGACTACGACCGCCAGATCTCGCCACTAGTTTCAGGAAGTGTTGAGTGCGAGAAGGGAAAAGGGATGTTGTGACTTCTGACGCCGTGGTCGTCATCGTCTTTGTCATCGTTTCGTGTTGTCATGGTAGACGTTTTCGGGGAGGTCGTCAAGGGAAAGGAGGAGGTCTAGACGAAGACAGTGAGTTTATTTTTTTGGTCTCTTTGGATTGAGGACGCGTCAACCGTTAGGTCATAATGCACCAATCAAACCTAGGGGGGGGGGTGGGGGCAGAGGGGCTCATGCTGGTCAGAACCAGCCACGGGAAGGGGGAGGAAAGAGGGGTTCTCACATCGCGATCGTCATAGGCTTTGTCATCGTTCGTTGAGTCATTGTCATCGTCGCCGGGGAGGTCCCAGACGACGATTGCCAGAGCTCACCTCTAGTTTCGGGGATACAAGTATTCTCCCCTCTTTCTAGCTGATTTTTGCGAGGTGGACTTTTTCTATTAAATCGCCTTACACGATTAGCAGAGCCATGCTCTGGGCCAATTCTACCCCGGGCCCAGACGGGGGTGACGACAGTCAGAGCTCGATTCTAAATCAGGGAGTAAAATATTCCCCTTACCAGCTGATGTTGCTGGATGGACTTTGTCTCTTTACTCGCGTTTTACGATTAGCAGAGCCATGCTCTTGGAATATTCTATCTCGAGGTCTGACGTGGGTGATGGTTTTAAAAGGTCAAATTACGATTCTAAGTAACCACCTTTATAGTCAACACAAGTGGTTATGATTCAAATACTATAAGAACGACGAGTGACGCCTATACGTGAGAAACTAAGGCGCTTCATCCGGTTAGGTCATATTGCGCCACCTGCGATATTGTCATTTATTGAAATGAGTTTATGACGCGTTTGACTTTTAGCTACAATATATTGTTTTCTATGTTTAAAATCAAATAAAATAAAATAAAATAAATGTTAGTAACAACAAGAAACATTATTTAGAAAAATTAAATGTGTTTCATGTGAATTAAATTTGGTTAAATAAATTACTTAGAATACCACTCCATAAAAAAATCAGTGTAAATATTTCAGCCCTCCCATTTAAATAGGCTTCTTAAACACGTCTGAACATCTGCCTGCTATACTTCAGCCGGTGGCCGATGGTAGTCTCCCAAAACAACGCCCCCAATCATTAATCAATGGTTCCCGTTATTTCATCTGCTTCGGATATTGATCATCGTTCTGTGATTACACTCTTTACAGATGTATTGCCATCCCCTTGTGGCGGAGCAACATCAGACACTACGAAACACCCGCTCTAATGACTACGACGTGAGAAACCAGGGCGCTTCAACCGGTTAGGCCATATTTCGCTGCATGTAATATTGGAAGTTGATATATTGAGTTTGTAGTTTGATTTTTGAACGTTGTTTTCTAAGTTTATGAAATTAATGAAAATGATATAAATATATATATGATATAACAATAGAAAAAAAAATAGTTAATTGATAGAAAAATGAAAATATTCGTGATGGAATTAAATAAGTTTTCTGTTTATTTGTTCTCATAAGGCGTCACTCTATAGCCTAGAGGATGTGGGGAGGAAAGTCCCATGTTGGTCAGAACCAGGCACGGGTAGAGGGAGGAAAGGGGGGATTTTCAGGTCGTCGTCGTCGGGGTAGTCGTCAAGGGAAGGGTCAGATATCCCCGACAACCACCACCAGAGCTCGCCCCTAGTTTCGGGAAGTAATATACTCCCCCTTATAAGAGTTGATTTTTGCGAGATGTACTTTTCCTCTTTCCTCGCCTTTAATGGGCCAAATTCTACTCCGGGCCCAGACGGGGCATCTAATATGAGAGAAAACTTTCCACGCGGTTTATACAGATAGATTAAAACTCAAAGTATCTTATTTTCGTAACCATTTGACGAAGAAGTAATGATTTGGCTATAACACTTAGCGATGTCCCTATCGATCATTTATCTCCCCCCACCCTTGCTATAAACCAGGCAGCGAATGAGCTATTAAATGTAAATGCACGCTCTCTTTACTGACCATCCTGTAGCTGGTGATATTGCACGCAACATTTTTAAGGGCAGTAAAGTTAGAAAGGGATTCATCTTCATCAAGCTTTGGTATCACCTGTTTCCTGGTACCACGGCCGAAACCTTATTAACAATCATTTATTATTAAAGATATTCAAACACAAGCAGATGGTTTATAATCTGAAAATGAGGGATGATACAACCCAGTAATCACGACGTTTGCAATTTCAAACTAAATTAAGAAACTTATACACGACTGTTTCTACGTTCAACTGACATGTGAATAATTCAAAACCAAGGAGATTGAATATTGTTTTAATTCTTCTGGTTGGAAATCCTGAACAGTTTGAAGGACGGAACCCTGTCGCGATTTAGAAATTTATGCCAGGCGGGAATTAGTGATAATTACTTAGTTTTGAGCTTGATAAAAGAGTTCTTTTTAATTTCAACGAACACGCACAAAGTTTGTAATTATTAATTATTAAATGTTTTCTAAAACGCTTTATCTCCTTATTCTTAGCAGTAGAGCTTTACCGCAATGGATTTCATTTATCATTAAGAATGGGACATAGTTAATAGTGAGGCCTTTACTTTAACATTAGTTGATGGTAAGTATAGGTAGTTATAATTTCAAATGTTATCGACCGGTACAATGGCCTTCGACGACGACGTGAGAAAATAGGGCGCTTCAACCGGTTAGGTCATATTGCGCCGCCTTTGATAATGTATGTTAATGATGTGTTTGATGAATGAATATTGATTTCTAAGTTTGTAAAAGAAAATAAATTATAGAGATGATAGTAATAGCAAAGGAAATTGATTTATTTTAACAAAAAAATGAAAGACGTTAAAATAATATGTGAATAAAATTTTGTTAAATAAGTTACTTTGGGTGTGAAATTCATTTCGGAAGTTTGTCGCAGTTATTACATGATAGATAAGTTCTTCATATGATCCGAGTTCGGATACGAGAGTTGAGTTTTTGTTTTTGAGGCGCGTCAACAGTTAGGCTAAAAAGTAAAGCTAAAAGTAGCAATTGGAAAATTGTATACCCCTATGCATTTAACAATAGTATCAGAAAAAAAAATTTAAGCTACCAATCTTAAAAAATGCTATTTTTTTCGTGCAATATGTTATAACATTTGTATTGACCAAATGTCCCTGCTACTTACACTTACCGTACAAAAATGTTAATTTCGAAAGTTTTTTGGGTTTATTTGGATTAAGGACGCGTCAACCGTTAGGTCATAATGCACCACTCTAGCCTAAGGGGGGGGAGGGGAGGAGGGGCCCATGCTGGTCAGAACCAGCCACGGGTAAGGGGTGGAAGGGGGGTTTCTCACGTCGCGGTCGTCATCGTCTTTGTCATCGTTCGTTGTGTCATTGTCATCGTCGCGTTTTCCTTCCACAAAAGTTTAGTCCTATAGCTGGTGTAGGCCTAAGTCGCATCGTCCCTTATCTGTGATAATGCGTGAGAACACGTGTGTTTAGACGTGCTAAGTCATGTGATGTCATTTTAATATTAAAATTAAAATAGAATAAATAGAATAAGCTCTATAACAAAATAGAACGAGCACCTTTTTTTTTGGTTTATTTGGATTAAGGACGCGTCAACCGTTAGGTCATAATGCACCAATCTAGCCTAGGGGATATGGGGAGGAGGAGCCCATGCTGGTCAAAACCAGCCACGGGTAAGGGGAGAAAGGGGGGTTTCTCACGTCGCGGTCGTCATCGTCTTTGTCATCGTTCGTTGTGTCATTGTCATCGTCGCGTTTTCCTTCCACAAAAGTTCAGTCCTATAGCTTGTGTAGGCCTAAGTCGCATCGTCCCTTTATCTGTGATAATGCGTGAGAACACGTATGTTTAGACGTGCTAAGTCATGTGATGTCATTTTAATATTAAAATTAAAATAGAATAAATAGAATAAGCTCTATAACAAAATAGAACGAGCACCTTTTTTTTTGGTTTATTTGGATTAAGGACGCGTCAACCGTTAGGTCATAATGCACCAATCTAGCCTAAGGGGGGCGGAAGGATGGGCCCATGCTGGTCAGAACCAGCCACGGGTAAGAAGAGAAGAAGGGGGGTTTCTCACGTCGCGGTCGTCCTCGTCTTTGTCAGCGTTCTTTGTGTCATTGTCATCGACGCCGGGGGGTCGTCAAGGGAAGGGGCAAGGTCCCCGACGACGATTGCCAGAGCTCGCCTCTAGTTTCGGGGAGTAAGATACGCCCATGCCGGTCAAAACCAGCCACGGGTAAGGGGAGAAAGGGGGGTTTCTCACGTCGCGGTCGTCATCGGCTTTGTCATCGTTCGTTGACACTGTCTTCGTGGGGGAGGTCGTCAAGGGAAAGGGGAAGTGTCCCCGTTGACGATTGCCAGAGCTCGCCTCTAGTTTCGGGAATGTTATATATTCCCTTCTTATAATACCATGCAGCTGATGTTTGCGAAATGGACTTAATCTCTTTCCTCGCCTTTTACGATTAGCAGAGCCATCTCTGGGCCAATTCGTTGCTCTAAATTCTTTAATATTTATCATTCTTCTAAGTAAAGCCATAGTCCTAATAGTTTCTTGTTCACGGTATAAGTACGAGAAGCTTTAAGGTATAGAGCACTTCACCAAGAGCAATAAGTAAAGTGCTCCTATATCAATATCGACATAGCCATTCGATACACTTACGATGATCAAACTACAGGTTAGCAAATCCTTGAAGGCCCCTGAGAACTAGCCACTTCGCGATACGACGTTCCATACATTCTCACCTGTCAAAAGACAATCATGAAAATCATAATCCAGCAATATCGCAAACAATAGGCAGATTATTCTGTTATTTTTTGTTGTTGTTTATACTTATATATATATCTTGTTTTTTGCGACGGGTACCTCATCAAAATTGTTAAAGTACGTTTCATAACGAATCGATTGATACCAGATACATAATTCTTTTATCAATTATTGCGCCTGGACGAAATGTGTTTCAAACATCAAGATCAAATACTCGATGCATATATTATTCATTTACACATGCCGTCGCTTCAAATACATTATCTCGGGATGTATTTGTCGGAACATAAAATGTAAGGACTCATTGAATACATAAAGAGATATGCTACGGATAAACAAGCCAAACATATCCAAAAACCGTTTTGGTCATGTAGATATATGCGCCATAAGATCCATAACGATGACGAGTGTGGTAAATAATTTAAGTTTTTGTAACATAACCTCACTAAATATTAAAGTTTCAACAAAATGGTAAATATATAGTTTATTCGTCATTTAATTACCTTTTCAACGGTATACGTGAATTAGATTTGGGTTTATTTGGATAAGGACTGCGTCAACCGTTAGGTTCATAATGCACCACTCTAACCTAGGGGTGGGGGGGGGGAAGAGGGCCATGCTGTCGAAATCAGCCACGGAAAGGGGGGGAAGGGGGTTTCTCACGTCGCGGTCGTCATTGTCTTGTCATTGTTCGTGGTTCATTGTCTTTGTCATCGTCGCCGGGGGGTCGTCAAGGGAAGGGGCTAAGGTCCACCGGCGACGATGTCAGAGCTCGCCTTAGTTTCGGGGAGTAAGATATTCCGCTCTTTCTAGCTGATGTTTGCGAGGTGGACTTTTTCTCTTGAATCGCCTTTTACTATTAGCAGAGCCATGCCATGCCATGCCAGGTTCATGGCGGCGGCCATCTTGTTTTTGCCATGGGAAGCTCAGTAAAAAATCGAAATTTTTCCATCAAAATTGTTAATCACGGTTCATAACGAATCGATTGATACCCCATACATTGTTTCACCTGTTGAGCTCTGCAAAATCGTTAAAATTACTAAAATTCAACCAAACATAACTCAAAAAAATTAAACTTCTGGAAAATTGTTGTATATCGTTTGTAGCTCTTTATTACCTTTGAACGGCACCATTACAATTGAAATCGCGAAATACTTCAAAGATATTTTAGTTAAATGTTCAATGACGGCCGCCACTATTTTTGCCAGGGAAGTCTCAGTAAAAATAATCGAAATTTACTTAATCAAAATGTTTAAGTCGGTTCATAACGAAGCGATTGATACAAAATATCGAATTGTTTCACCAATTGTGTCTCGACAAAATGTAATGAAACATAAAGATCACACAGTAGTAGCATATATTCATCTACACATGCCATCGCTTCAATTAAATAAACTCAGGCTATAATTGTCAGAAAATTAAGTGCATGGATTCATTAAAAACATAAATAAATAATCCATTAAAAATGCAACTTGAGAAAATGTAAAAACTTTTGACCTTGTAAATATCGTTCCATAACGAGAAAGTGTAAAGTAAACAGTAAAGTAAAGAGTAAACCTCAAACAAATTGGATTTTCGTGAAAATTTGTAAACATTTATTTAAATTTCTATCATTTACCTTTCGAATGGTATCTTTGAAATTGAAATCGGTCAAATATTTACGAAGATACGCTAGTTTAAAATTCGAAAGCGGCGGCCATCTTGTTTTAGATATGGCCGCTCTCAGCCAAAAAATCAAGACTCTCACCATCGAAATTGTTTATCTATGGATCAATACGAATCGATTGATACCACATACATAGCTCTTTCACCGTTTCGGCCACGGAATTACCTATGCTCCCCTACTAATTCCCATATGTGATACATGTGATGTACCTTTAACCGTACATCATATGCTAGCAGAATGTACCAAATATGATGCCTTGCGCACGTAATTTGATCTCTCCCAATCATATGAAGAACATCTATCATATGATAATGGCGACTAAATTTCTAAATTTCTCATCCATAGTAATTAATCTATTTTACAAAATTTAATTCACATCATATCATACACATTTCTTTATTTTCTTTCTTTTCATTCACAAACATAACTTTTATTTTGCTATTTCTTTCATCATCATCAATTTATTTTGTTATTTATACACTTAGAAAACAATCTAATCATCAAACATACCTGCATTAACTCAATCAACTTTAATTCACAGGCGGCGCAATATGACCTAACCGGTTGAAGCGCCCTAGTTTCTCACGTCGTCGTTTCTTTTGGTACTTTTTGTACGTTTTTTCGCTACGCTCATCCAATAAATACCCAGGCCTTTCGGGTTGCGAAGAAAGTCTAGTGTTTCTTAAAGTGCCCTCTAGCTAGAGTTTGTTTGTCATTTTTACTTTTCAGCTTTTTGTAGGGTTTCATTTTATACAAAATAAGCGAGATGAACTATCGGAGAAGTTTGTAAGTGTGATTTTACAAACATTTTCATCCTTACTTTCAGCATTTTTGAACATAACAATATTAATGCGAGAGGGACAGAAAGAGCACGGTTAAGGGAGTACCCAAAGAGGGAGCGAAGCTACTTTAGGGGAAGGACTACCACCAATATTAAAAACACGCGAAATATCCTTATTTTAGTAATAACTCACATAACGCTACACAAAAACGAAAAAGTGGATAATAAGTCTCATATTATGGTTTAGTTAAAACTATATCTGGAATAAAACCTTTTACAAATATTGTAACCATCAGTAATGATTTTAATCAAGGTTTAAATTAAATTAATGTATACCGTAATTAAAAACGCTATTGATTATAATATTTGAATAATTTTTCATGCAGGGTGTAGTTCTAACGAAACTACGTGAGACTTATTAGCCCTTTTTTATGGCAATCGTCGTCGGGGACCTTGTTCCCTTGACGACCCCTCGACGACGATGACGACAATGACACCACGAACGATGACGAAGACAATGACGACCGCGACGTGAGAACCCCCTTTCCTCCCCTTACCCGTGGCTGGTTCTGACCAGCATGGGCCCCTCCCTCCCCCCCCCCCCCCCCCCCCCCAGGTTAGAGTGGTGCATTATGACCTAACGGTTGACGCGTCCTTAATCCAAATAAACAAAAAAAATCTATAATAAAACCTTTTACAAATATTGAAACCAGTAATGATTTTAATCAAGGTTTAAATTAAATTAATGTATACCGTAATTAAAAACGCTATTGATTATAATATTTGAATAATTTTTCATGCAGGGTGTAGTTCTTACGAAACTACGTGAGACTTATTAGCCCTTTTTTCGATTTTACGTGCGGTTTGAGAGATATTACTAAAATAAGGTTATTTCGCGATTGCTGGTGATCCTTGCCCTTTAATGAACAGATTCTCAATTAAGAATACACAAGTACAGCTTTTTTTTTGGTTTATTTGGATTAAGGACGCGTCAACCGTTAGGTCATAATGCACCACTCTAGCCTAGGGGGGTGGGGAGGTGGAGCCCATGCTGGTCAGAACCAGCCACGGGTAAGGGGAGGAAGGGGGGTTTCTCACGTCGCGGTCGTCATTGTCTTTGTCATCGTTCGTTGTGTCATTGTCATCGTCGTCGGGGAGGTCGTCAAGGGAAGGGGGCAAGGTCACCGACGACGATTGCCAGAGCTCGCCTCTATTTTCGGGGAGTAAAGTACTACCCTTCATACTAGCTGATGTGGACTTTTTCTCTTGAATCGCCTTTTACGATTAGCAGAGCCATGCTCTGGGCCAATTCTACCCCGGGCCCAGACGGGGATACAGCTTTTAAATAAATAAATAAATATAAATAAATAAATAAACAAATTCTATTTAAGTCTACCCAACTCAGTCACAGCACTGATTTTCAGTGCAGTACATTAAATTTAAATCAGACCAAGCCAAACCAGCAGGCGCCGACACCATCGACTAGCGCACAATGACCAACTGGAGACCACCATATTTTAAGTATACTACTAGGAAAACGCCAAAGTCGTTGCTAGACGGGAGAGTGACCCATGTGTTGAGTACCCGGGAACATTCCCTTTTCTTCCCCTTGGCATAATTTGGCTGGATTGTGACAGTGCTGATCTTTCCTTTCTAGCCTATCATAGGCTAGAGTGGCGCATTCCTTACAGTTGATGCACCCTTATAACAAATAAACTCAAAACCCTATCATTTATATCTATATATCAATCAACTTGTATGCAGATGTTCCCGGATACTCAACACACGACTCGTCTAACAAGGACTTTGGCGTTTTCCTAGTCTAGTTGGCTAAGGCGCCCTTATACCCAGAATGGGGGAGACCTGGGTTAAATCCCCTGTTCGGGAAAGATTTTGTAAATTCTGGATTGTATTTTTCTTTCTTTTTTAAATTATAAAACGTTTTGAAATGCACATAACGAAGTGTAGTCTATCATCTGTGACAATACTATGGAAAACATAGCCAGTACGAAATACGTGTAGAGATTGCAAGGTATACTCAATCTCCTAGAGGAATTTGGGGCCCTGGGGGCACCTTGGGCGTGCAAGATTCGATATACCTTTGTCACTGCATAAAATTTCACAGACTGACAAATAGCAAACAAAAAGTATTTTTTTAAAAACAAAACCATAGTCGTTAAAATAATTCCTACACATTGGAAGCCTATTTTTCAATGTATTATTTCTTGTAGGTTAAAATCGCAATGGATCTAGCTGATTTTGTTAGTAGTTCTCAGAAAGGAGTACCGGATATCTGTTTAAAATTTCATCGCAATCTGTTCAGCGATTCGGATGATTTTCGACGTATACACACACACGTACAGAATTACAGAATAAGCGCCGTTTGAGTTGAATTGTATCCTCAGTCGCTCCACTCCCTCGTCTAATGAAACACCGATCAATCAAGCTGGACACGATTCCACCCGCAGACAGTGCCAAAATCAACAAGGCTAATTCGGAACATCATCCAAATGTGTCTTCTGTATGATCCCTATGGGCTGTTTCGTCGTGTCGATGATGAGGCACTGCTCGACGTTTCGCCACCCATGTTAGATCGACACTCCAACATGGGTGGCGAAACGTCGAGCAGTGCCTCATCATCGACACGACGAAATGGGGTGGCGAAACGTCGAGCAGTGCCTTATCATCGACACGACGAAACAGCCCAGGGATCATACAGAAGACATCTACGGGTCGTGAAAGACTGAAAGCCTACATCTCATCATCCAAATGTATTATGTGCTTTGATGCTAGGACGGCTCCAAAGTCACAGTTTACAAATTCCTAAGCCAAGAACCGATGGACGTCAGTCCTAATCAGAAGTTCCTAAAACGGGTATCGAACCCTGGACCTTCTGCATTGAGAGCAGAGCCTCTAACCACAAGACCAACAAGCAATACAATACAAAACATACACTTAAGAAATAATTCTAGCCGGAACGCCTTTACCTCAGGGTCGCCACAAACATTCTGTATCATCCTTCTTGAAGGTCAATGTCAACCAAAAACTGAATGTCAATCGGAGGTCATGTTCGGTTATTATCTTGAGACGTGATTCACGCACAGACAGACGGACGGACGGACGGAGAAGTGAAGCTTTAGGGGATGAGCTACGCTTTCTTAAAGAGCACGTGGTCCATAGAACTGGGCCTGGCCCACTTGTCCCTCAAATGTCAATTCATTAGAGTAAATAAAAATATGCACATTTATATAACTTATCTAATATATTAAATACAAAATATCAATGACATTTTTGAAAAACCTACACACAATAACTAACTATCAACTGATATTTAATATCCCGATCGGTGTTCGAACCCGAGTACCCCACATTCCAGGTGGGCGCCTTAGCCAACTAGACCACCGAGACAGTAACAATTGAAATTCTGAAATTGTAGTTGTATTATAGAACTGAAGTGATGGTTCGAACCCCAATCGGGATGAATTTTTTTACTTTTGAATTGTATGAAATATTAACAATTCCACCTACGGGAGTGTTTCCCGACCAACCAAATCGAGAAATAAACCCTCGCTCATACCTGCGTAAGGTAATGACATTATAAATCATGTATGTTTGGTCAGTTCAAATACAACAGATATTCGTTGCAGTACTGTTCCATCCATTCAGATCTATAATGCAACTACAATATTCAGAAGTTAAATAGTCACCGGCTAGGTGGTCTAGTTGGCTAAGGCGCCTACCTGGAATGTGGGAGACTCGGGTTCGAACCCCGATCGCGATGGATTTTTAACGCCTGATGTGTATTGAATATTAACAATTCCACCCACGGGAGTGTTTCCCGACTAACCAAATCAAGAAATAACAGAACTAGGCCTAGCTAGGCCCACTTATAATAATCTTTGACACCGCTATTGAAAAACTTGTCTGTTTTAAATCATTTGGAAGTACATTATTTTCTACATTACAACTTCAGTGTACAATCGTATCTATAAGGCGGCAACATTAATGAAACAATATTTGCATTTTGCATATAGCTAGCATAAATAGGCGATATTTCATTAGTGCATTCTGTGACGTATCTGCTAAAGTCTATCCATCCTTGAGGTACAAAGTGACCATCGGCGGACGAGACCGGGATCGGTCGTCCCGTCTTTTGTCTGCATTTTTCCAAATCCATCTTTTATGGCGTGATCGAACTTGGGAGCGAACATGTTTTTTTTTCTACCTGCCTTCGCCCATTTCAAATCTATTGTAATGAAAATAATTTATTCAGCGAAATATTTTTTTTATAATTGCCAATATTTAATAACGTGGTTCAAATGTGTAGCTTGAGTTTGGAAATGCATTTTTTTCCCTAGTGTCTACGACCAAAACTCACTGAAATATATAAATATTATTATATTATTATGAAATATTTTAAAAATATATTGTAGAAGAATTATCCGTAACTCAGTCAGTTTTTATCGTAGAATTTCGTCCAAAAAATGAAATTCAAGACGTACGCTTAATATTTTAACAACGTTATTAGATATTTGCAATTAAACAAAAAAATATCAATAAATAAATAGAACAATAGGACAGGAAGAGAATACAGCAGGTAGAAAACCCTCAGCTTCTAGGATGGTCTATTTTACGACTTCACGCGACAACCCTTAGCAGCTGCCTCATACCCACAACCGACGCGTCCGTCGATGGTCACTTTGTACTTCAAGGATTGATAGACTTAAGCTTCGACGAAGATTGATTATATATAGCCTTTTATGTAAATGGTATTGATTTTCACACAACTACACACATTTTTTGTACGGATATCTTATATTACATAATTTTTATTTTTATACATTTTCGTTAACCGTTTGATTAAACGAGGGAGCGTAGCGACTAACCTACGCAATGTATCATAGATATATGCCTAGGTGTACGCTTTACGTAGGCCTAAGCCGTGCATGGTCGGGCATTAGGCACGGAGCGCGGCTCTGCCAATCGTAAAAGACGAGGAAAAGGACGAAGTCCATCTCGCAAACATCAGCTGGTAAATGTAATAGAGAGGTAAATATTACTCCCCGAATTGACGCGACCTCTGGCAGTCGTCGTCGGGGACCTCTCCCCCTTCCCTGACGACCTCCTTGACGACGACGACCATGATAACACGAACGATGACAAAGACAACTTGACGACCACGACGTGAGAACCCCCTTTTCTTTCACCTACCCGTGGCTGGTTCTGACCAGCATAGGATTTCCCGCCCTAGCCTATATCACTTAGGCTAGAGTGGCGCATTACAACCGAACGGTTGACGCGCCCTGAAACCAAATAACTAAAACCCATTTTATCTTTTCGTCTATAGGCCTTAATTGTCTTCAATTTTTCATATGTAACATTGACGCTGGAGGCAGTAACTAGTCTAGGGGTCGTACACTAGCTGGCCGTTCTATTTAGCCTGGGTATCTGTTGAACAAGCGTCTGTGACCACAAATGTTTGTGCAATGATTATACTAGGGAAACGCCAAAGTCGTTGATAGACGAGTGAGTGAGCCTTGTGTTGAGTACCCGGTATCATTCCCCATACTAGGCTAGATCCAGTCTTAGGTATAGGGGAGGAACGGGAATGTTCCCGGGTACTCAACACATGGCTCACTCACTCGTTTATCAACGACTTTGGCGTTTCCCTAGTTAGAGAGTG